>JAQQAE010001374.1:0-25820 GCA_029823295.1 Pseudamia nigra
TGAGGGTCGGGGGGGGGGGGGTGCTGGAGCCTATCCTGAGCGAAGGCAGGGTTCACCCTGGATGAGTCGCCAGTTCATCACAGGGTGACACACAGAGACAGACCATTCACACTCACATATGGACAATTTTCTAGCTGTGAGGCACGAGTGCTGCCCACTGCACCACCGTGTCGCCGCATACATCATTATGTTTTTTTTGTGAATTGTCTTCATTATTTTGTATGTTTGTCCATTGTTGTTGTTTTTGCTTTATTTTTATTTATTGTCCCAATTACTTTGGTCATTTTGTTCATTCACTGGAATATTTTGTTTTGTTTTAATCTGTCACTTATTTGTTTTGGGTTTTTTTTTTGTTCTTTATTAGTTATGTTTGCAAATTTCAAAAATTTGTCTCATCTTTTTCATTGGCTTCATTATTTGTATTTTTTAATGTCCTTGATTACTTGATTTTAATTATTTTTGTTTATTACTTTATTCAATCACAGGATTAAATCAAAACTAACACAACAAGTTCAACGATCTTTCTTCTTCATCTTATTATCTTTTACATTTAGGCAGAAAGAACATAAAATGCTTTGTTACACAGATTGTAGAGTTTCTACTCCTACGTAGACACCACGTTTGTGTTTTGGGTCCAGAGGGAACGGCAGGTGCACATGATGGATGGTCTGTGGTGTCCGTCAGGTCTGGCTGGTACAGAGAACGTCTGCTCATCACGTCACTGTGATGTGGTTCAAGTACGGTCAAAAAAACACTGCGCTCCCAGATCAACGGTCCATGACCACTGGATGCGGGGAGCAGTGCTTTCCAATTCAAATCAGGCCCTGCATGGCGGAGGACTGTTGACACTGTCGCACGGAGGGATTGTTTATGCTGTAACACAGGAGGGATGGAAACACACAGGGCCATTACTCACCTCAGTAGAACCCTGTAGAAGAGCATATTTTTATCTGGTGTGTGTACTTCATGTCCACAGCAGAGCCCAGTTTGGGTAAATCTCAGTCTTCTGGTTCATTGGTGCACGTTTGAATATTCGATACAAGCAACAAATATCGAGCATCAAACACCTCATTATCTGTCTTGTGGTGAATGGTTAATGCATGGCTCCGTGTCCCTGCTGCATGAAAATGAAGAAAATAAGTAAGAAAATGAAGGAAATTACAAATAATCAAGAAAATGGGCAAAATCAGCCATGGAAAGAAGAAAAAGTTTATTTAAATATTAAATGAAATGGAAAGAAAGTAACAAAAATAAACAATATGATCAACATAATGAGCAAAATTAAGAAAATAAGCAGCAAATTTTTTTTTAAAAATATGAAAAAATAGGTGATTAAATGAGCAAGACTGAACCAAACAGAAAACCAAGTGATCAACATTCAAACTTTCCAGGAGGATCCAGAGATGCTTGACTAAAAATGTTTCCCCGGCGTTCAAAGCGAACCTCCTCCCTCGCTCGCCAGACTTCCTCATTATAATTTATGACACTACCGTGTCCCCCTCAGTACAAATCTCAAAGCATTTTCTGCATCATTTTGCAAACCTGTCATTTGTCGAGGCTGGTCTGTGTGTTTTTACTTTTGGAATGAACATGTCGAGTCCTGTTGGGCTCCTTTTTGTGGCTGCCTGAGGGTCACATTTGGGTCAAATGTCTGATGACCTTGCAGCCCATTGAGTCTATTTGTGTCTGTCTCCAAATAAAAATAACCTCTAACCAATCGCAGGAGTAGTCATCACAGGGATCCGTTCTGAGAGCACAATCACACCAGGCAATCTGTACCCAAGCACATCTGACACCAAAAGCCTGGTTTGTTTGACTTGTGTAATTGCTTTGTACAGTTGGAACAGGTATGGCTTCAGTGCATTAAAATTACTCATGCACACGCACAGGTACACGACATAACCAAGATGTCTCACATGCTACCAGTAAAACGTTGGATCCAAATTCTCAACTTCAGCAGTTTTTCTTTTTTTCTTATGATTAATACTGAAGACATCCAAACTGTAAACGAAAATGTTAAACGACCCAGAACATATATTTTATATTGTCCACACTGGGCACATTTAGCTTTTATTACAGCTTTTCACACACATAACATTCAGACTCATCAGATTCATCAGATTGTGGTGAATCTGATTGTGGCAATAGTTGCAAATCCCTGCTTTCGAGAAGCGGTGATGTTGTGCAGAGGAAGGCGGGTGGGGTTTCAGAGTCAGTAGCCCTCAAAGTGCTTCTACAGTTACTGTACAAATCTATACCATGACCACAAACATCCAGTTAAAAGACAAGAAGGTCAGTCAAACTGAAAAATCTCAAGAATTTTGAATGTTTCTCCAAGTGCAGATGCCAAAACCATCCAACTGTTTCTGAGATGATGTAAACTGTTGGTGTGATAATTGTAATAAACGTATCGTCTGCAGCAGAGGTAGCTCTTGGTCTTCATTTCTGGGAACAGCTCTCATTAGAGCTGCTTTTGGGGACACGCTGGGGACTCACCGACCTTTTCCTAAATTAGTAATGGACTGTCTTTTGTCTTTACTTAGCTGAGTGTTTCCTGCCATAATATGAAATATGGAATTTGTACAGTATTTGTAGTGGCACCAATGAAGTTATTGACTCTGTAGCCACCTTTCCTCTGCACAAGACAACTGATGTTCTGACGCACATTAAGAGGGTAAGAAATCACACAAATGAATTCCCCTGTGAATTGAAAGGTGTCGCAGGTGAATCCGATGAGAGAATGTCATGAGCGAACAAAACTGTCATCAAAGCTAAAGAGAATCTAAAATATAAAACATATTCTGTGTTGTTTAACACTTTTTTTGTTTACTTCATAATGTCTTCATTATTAATAAGAAAAAAAAAATGCTGAAGGTAGGAAACTGTAGCTAAGTTTTACTGGTAGTGTATGAGACAAAGTTGTGCTTATGCCTGCAATATTAGACAATGTTGTGCTGTGCTTCAACATGGAACGGAGCCCTCACTCTGGACAGATTAAAAAAAATAAAGATAAACTCTATGCATACCAACAAATTCCAGACATTAGTTAAGCTCCTAGAAAAAAATAATGAAATGAAGTAAAGGCAGTAAAATGCCATCAGACAGCTAATGTGGGGGTGAAGGATCTTCTACCATCTTCAGTGCTGCAGCATCGAGATGTGAATCATCTGCTGCAACTGCTCCACATGAAGGTGAAAAGGATGGTCTGACGTGTCCATGTGTCCACCACAGGGAGTCCACTGATCCAGCATGGTCCACTAGTCTGTCCAGCCCTGACAGATGTGTTTGTGCATGGGTTGTCTAGTGTGAGTGTGTTCTAACTGGAAATCACCATGATGAAGAAATCCAAGAGTGACCGGAACAACACCGTCTATGTGCACGTAAGCCATAAAACCAGTCAAGCTGTCTGTGTTTTGTAATCATGTTTGTACAAGACATAAACATGCCCCGGTCTGCTGACGTCTGGAGCAGACCAGTAAGCGAGTGTGTGCGTGTGTGTGTGGGGGGGGGGGTCCCACCTCATTATGATACAGTGTCTGTGACTGTGCTAAATGTCAGCGCTCCCTAACCACCTGCAGCATACAGTACCCGACAGAACACCTTCATGAAGCCACTTGTCACATCACTTGTATTTCAGTGGACCGCAGCACTGTTAAAATAATGTGTTCCATTATTATTTTTAATTTTTATAGAGTTTATGATTAAGGTTCAATTTGAGCCAAAATCACAGAAACTAGATGTCTGATGCGTGTCATGTCTTCACTAGCATTAGGAAGAGTGAGGTCTAATTGTTAGTCTATTAAAAAAGAAGGTCATATTGTATGTATTATAATTCCATGGCTCTATATTTTCAAAATACATTGAGCCTTTGCATATTTGACATCACTTCCTCCTCATCCATAAACTACACACTGTACTGTGTTGATACTGTCAAATCAAATACAGTGGTTTGTACTTTTAATTAATTTCACTTTCTTTCTTTTATGCCATCATTGTACATGGTTTATTCCTTTTATTTAGATTTTGCAGAAATGCCCCCAGTCTAATTCTTTGAAATATTCCACCTCTACCTGTGTCAAATGTTTCTTTTTCATGTTCATGGTCAAAACTTAAAACCCCAAAAATCATTTTCACACCAACTGTAAATAAATAATGATTGCCATTTATTGTAGTAATTATCCAAACTGAACTGATATGAACATTTTGATCAAGCACTAATTGAACAACCTCAACACTCCTTTAATTGTTAATAAAGGTTTAAATATTTCCACTGAACAAAGACAGAGCCATGTCCAGAGTCGTCATGAGTGGACGTGGACGTGTTGTTTTAAGGATCGAGTGGATTTAAAAAGAAAAAAAAACACTGAGTGCGCAAAGCTTTTCTGATTAATTTTCCTAGTGAGCTGTGACATGTGGCAGCGAGTGAACACACACTTTATGCAAAGCAGTTTCCTGTTTATGCAAAACAGGCTGCAACACCCAGGATCTGTGACACATGTCTCAACCAGCAGAAACATTGCTCATAGTTGTGGACTTGGGGCGGGGGCTGAGTTGGGGGTCATTCTTTTTTTGTTTTTTTTGTGACTTGTTTTCTTAATTTGTCAGGTTGTCTTGTTCCTTTTTGTTCAGCTTGGTTCATTATGTTTCTTATTTATTCACTTTTTTGTTCAATTTCTTTATTATTTTTGTTGTTTGACATACATTTTGTAGATTATTTTGCTCATTTTCTCAACTCATTTGTTTGGTTTTGTTCATTTTGTGGACTGTGGCTCTTTTTCATTTTATGGGCTGTTTTGTCCCTTTTTGTTGAATTTGGCTCATTTTATTCTTTATATTCTTGATTATTATTTAAAATTTTTGTACATTTTGTGGATTATTTTCTTGATGGATCATTTCATGTAATTTCATGTCATTTCATATCTTTTTTTCATTTTCTTGGCTACCTTGTTCATTTTTGTTGATTTTGTGGATTGCTGTTCTCATTTTTCCACCTTATTGATAACCTTATTCATTCAGGGAGTATTTTGTTCTGTTGGGTTCATATTGTTGCACATTTGGTTAATTTTTGGATATTATACAGATTATTTTGTTCAGCATTACTGTACTTAATTTCTCGATCATTTTTTCTTCACTTTTGCACATTTAAGAAATGTTGTTGGTTCTTTTGTTCAATTTTATATTATAATAAATCACTGTATAAAAAGAAGTGCATGAGGAATGTAAATCCAAGTGTAACAACATGCATTGTTTTGATCATGTCTGTTCATGTTGTGATTTTTTTTTTCTTTTTAGCACTTGGGTCCCTATTTTTTGTCACTGTTTTGGTCAGTTTGTTCATTTGAATGTTTAACCTGATGAATTAAGAATCCATCAAAACACCATAACTGAAGTGATTTAAGCTCAAACTTTCAGATATGTGCATAGATGCCAAACTAAACTAGAAAATGTTCAATCTCTGAAGAGATTGCGGAGTCAATCCCACGTGATCTCTTCAGATATGCTGGAAAAGTGCAAGAGTTAAATTAACTTCAGTGGAGTAGTAATCAAAGGCACTGTCATTGCCATGGTAACCACACATTCCGTTAGAGTTCTCCATTCATTTCCTATGGGAATAATTTTGTCACAAAAGGTCAATATTTAAAAAATGATAAAGGTTAGAATTATGAAATGCAATAGCACACTCGTCCTGAATAAGATGAACAATGTGAAGTTTGAATGGTTTGAATCGGACAACAATTGTAGGAGTAGTTAAACAAAAAATGCATGGAAGTGGAAGAAGAAGAATATTAAAGACTTAAGACAACAATAGTGGGATTGCTGCATGACTCAGCAATCCCATTGATAATGTGCTAACAATGTTTTGCTCTGTTGTGTGTGTCTTCCAAGAATTAAAAAGTATCCCCTCAAACAGTTCATGAAGACTGGTAACAGCCAAACGATTTAATAAGATACATTCAATTTCATTGTGCAACATTTGTGCAGCTAAATTGTTAATGGTATACACTCCAACATGAGACCAAGGCCAATTCCGATGAAAACATCCGTGGAGATCCCCATTCTTGTCATTAAGGCTAATTGCACTTCATTCAACGTACCTTAATCTAATAAATAAACAATAACTTCTCTCACATAGGCTACATTTTTTAGAGAAGTGGGAAAACAATGCTCCATAAAACAGTTAATTTTATCAAAACATAACAAAAAAGGCAAACATTAGAAAAACAATAGCAATTAACAATAAGCACCCTGAAACACTAATGCAGAGTTTTTCCCTCTTCTTTCTTGAATCGCTTATACGTAAAGTTATACGTTACCCCCATGTTTGCCCCCAAGACATTTGCAGTGAAGTGTGCAGTAAAGAATCTGAGCGGAGTGGTGTTGATGGATGAGACAATGGCCTCATACAGCTCAGAGACTGTCCTTCAGTACGCCTGTCCTGCAAGTTTTCTCAGGCCCCTTTTCCACCGAGGCCAGTCCAGGCTGGTTCAGTGCCAGTGGCTAAATGGTTTTTAATTTCAAATGCCAGAACACCAGCATGGAACCAGGAGAGGTTTTGTCCACCCTAGCACCAAATCTTAGCCGGGTCAACAAAGGACTGGTCCACCAGTCGTTGAGGGCAGAGCAATTGTGACCAACAAGGCCATCAAAAGAACATTTTGACCTAATCCCGATCACCTGGTTTTATTAACTGTAAGTGAGACATGCTGGTTTCCCTGATAGTAGGGCTAATATGTTGAAGGAGACATATTGTGAAAAATAAGTATAGTTTAATGTTTTTCCCCTTGTAAAATGTGTTTAGGGTGTTAAAATCCAAATTAATTCTTTGCACAATGACTTATTTCCGTTCAGTAACTGGAAACTGGGCCTGAAATAAGTCATTTTGATATCTGGGTATTTGTGATGCCAGATCTCCAGGACCTTCAAGTCCACCACAACAATCCTGACATCCTGGGGTAATGTGTCGCACGGAGGGGAATGTGCTTGATGAAATTCATAGTACAGACAGGAAACGGGTGTAGTCAACAGGACCTCATGTGCATTTAAAGCAACATGAAAAACCCCATTTGATCCTGCAGGAAAACTAGCAGTGTTCAGACATGGTAGAATGAACATTCTGTGTGTGGTATTTTTAGCTGAAACTTAAAATACATATTCTAGACATGTGAGGATTAAATCAGTGTTTTACAATATGTCTCCTTTAAAGCAGCATTACATCGTACAAGACCTGAAGCTCTTTGAAAGTGGTCCCATGTATTTTAATGTAAACCATGTTGAAAAACAAACTCAACAGAAAATCACCAGAATTACCTTCTAAATTCCCCTTGGACTTCATGTGAACTGCGTATATGAGGACTCTACAGTGGAACCACAGAAAGACTCAGTTTGATCCATCTCTAATTAGGTTCATTCAGTTTCCAAGAATAATGTTCTACAAACAATAGCATGTTACTGCTTATGAGATTTTTAGTGCAGACCACTGTAGTCAGAGTCCACGTATATGAAGTTAACTTGGTAGCTGATGTGAATTTAAAAGTCACCTCTGTTGGTTTTCTTGCAGTTTGTGTTTTGCCATTATTTACTTTGCAGTCTATGTTTCTCTCTAGAAGGGGCATGACATTCTTTCCAGTCTTTTCTTAGATCAGATGCCTGCTCGTTACCCACCTTTGGCCATAAAAATCATTGTAATTCCCCCTTGCAAACTTGCATATCTTCGCACCGTTCTGTCATATTGTTCCTGAGATATTGCATTTTAAACATAAGCATATGGGTGGCCAGCTTGAAAAACGGAGGCTATGTTGGATTTTTACACTGCCATTTATGAAGGTCCCACATCTTCCATTTAGAAAGATAATTCAGCAGAGGCTTTGCTAATGATAAATGGTATTTCTGTCTTCTAAGTGGGTGGAGTCAGAAGGTTTGTCCCACCCCATTTGGAACAGGAGGGGGCCATATGTCTCCTAGAAGGTGTTTCATGGATATAGAAAGTGACCAGTCAGTGCAAGGTCTTGTTTCTCTATAGTTTTAGGACAGGTGTGCTATGTTTCTGTGCTAAATATAGGGCTTGTTCACCGTTTACATGATCTTTACATATAAGGTGAATTTAGCTGCTCCACTAATGCATCCGGTGACTTAATAACATGGCCCCAGTGTGGTTCTCAGCCAAACTAACAGGAATCAATTAAATATCAGCACTAGCACTGGCCCAGAACCTGGTGGAAAAGGGGTGTCAAACTATCAGATGCATTGGATATTGACAGTTCATTCCCCTGTGTGTCTTTGGTTTGACTAGCTGGTAGCTGGACAAGAAGAGAGGGGGACAGCCATCAAATCTGTGTAGTGGGAGCCATCACAGGTAGAAAGATGAATGACTTGGAGCCACTGGGGGCAGACGGACTCCCCTTTCTTTCTTTTTCTTTCTCTCTGTCTTTCTTTCTTTCTGCCTCTCGTCATCCACTCTTCCTCTCATCAGCTGTTCTGAAGCCAACTTCCTCCCTTCTTTGTCTCCTTGTTCTTCACGGCGCCGAGGCAGTGACCGGGTGGTGGATGGCATCACGGTTGGCTGTCATGCTCTTGAAGGCTAAAGGGGTGGCGATGTCACAGCTGTGGGGAGATAGAGCACTGCCACTGGCCGGCTGCCATGTGGGTCCGGTCACATAGGCCGACGTGGTGGCGCTGTACCCCATGTAGGGTGACACTTGGGTGGGAGGGTGGTAGGGAGGGATGCTGGGCGCTGTGACATAGCTGTTCACTGTGGGCAAGCCATTCGGCGTCTGCAGAGAGACAAAAGAAGAGCAGCTGTGAAAATCTGTACCTGGACAATGACTGACTTTAAACTGTTTTTTACAAGGTCATTCATTTGCTTCTCATTACGTTACTTCCTAAAGTATTTTGTTAATATCATTGTTTATTAGATCCATTTTGTGGACTGTTTTCTTAATTTTTATTAATTTCACTCATTATTTTTAATGTTTTTTTCTTGTTTGTTTTATTCATTTTTGTTCATATTATGATTATTTTATTCATTCTGTTCCAGATTTTATTCACATTTGTCCATTTTATCATTTTTTGTTCATTCCTGTTGATTTTTAGATTTTTTTTAAATTGGTTAATTTTTTTTTATTTACTCATTTGTTGTTCATTTAATTGATTTGTACAATTTTGATCATTTTCCAATTTTAATTCATTTTTGCTCATTTTTGTCATTATTTTCTTCAGAATTTGTTCATTTTTGTTAATTTCATTGATTATATTTTATTGCTTTTGTTGCTCATGAATTTGGTGCCTTTGCAATAGTTCTGATTAATTATTTTGTTCAGTTTTTGTTCATTTGTGTTAATTTATTTATTGCTTTTATTATTTTGCTTGATTATTTTGTGTTGTTCATATTTTGTGATTATTTTGTATGACAGCCAACTAAATCAAAATAAAGAATATATAATGAGACCTTGTCTTCACACATCATTCTGTCTTTTACATTTAAAATGTGAAGTACATAAAATGCTATGATAGGTGGATTTACATGAATACATGAAATATTCTAGCACTATATAATAAATAGTGTTTCTCAAAGAGATGCCGCATTTTTGGGTCATTGTTGGGCCCTGGGCCAAAACATTTGAGAACCTCTGACTTAGGTGTTGTTATCATCAGTTTTATAGTTTCACATAAAGTTAATGGTAAGTTAATTGAACCTTATCATGGTGGAGGGGTTTGCTTGCCTGAATGATCTTAGGAGCCATGTTGTCAGGGGCAGTTTGCCCCTGGTAGGGTCTTCCAAGGCAAATTGGTCCTAGGTGACAGGTCAGACTACAAAAGATTGAGAAGACCCTTATGACTGTGCCTTCCTGTGGGTCCACCATCTGCAGGAAAGGTGGTAAGGGTCCAGTGCTGTGTGGTTTGGGTGGCAGCTAGAGGCAGGGATTTGGGTGATCCAATCCCCAGTCGCCAAGGCTAGCTCCAACTGGGAGGAGACCCTGGGGCAGACCCAGGACATGCTGGAGGGACTGTCTCTTGAACCTTATCAGGCATTCCAAGGTCCTCAGGCCTTGGAATGCCTGATAAGGTATGAGGTATGAGAGCCTGGGAATGCCTGGGGGTCCCCCCAGAGGAGCTGGAGGAGGTGGATGGGGAAGTCTGGGCTTCTCTGCTTAGGCTGCCCTATGACACTGACCCTGACCCTGACCCTGACCCGAAAGATGGTGGATGGATGATAAGTTAATGGACTGGTATGATGTATCAGTCAGCTCATTGTATGCACTAGTTAAATTTAAAAAATTGTACCTCAAAATTGAGTTGTATATTATATGTGTCCAAGATCTGAGTCACTGTGTAAAATGCTAATGGCAACAGAATGTGACAATTTGCAAAACACTAACACATATTTAACTGACAATAGCACAAAAAGAAATGTAACTGTTTAGTGTTGCCTTCACACATGTGCAGGTTCTCCATGCCATGTGTGCTAATGCACCCCCATTCCATCACGGATACTGGCATTTAAAATGAGCACCGATAACAAACCCAGTAGTCCCTTTAACCCACTGCACACAGCCTCTATGATTTCAAAAAAGACATTGACATTTGGATTGGTCAGACCACAGAACAGTTTTAGATGTTGTCTCAGTCCATCTTAAATGATTTTGGACCCAGGGAAGGTGGCAGCATATCTGGATCTGAGGTAGCCTCTTTGCATGGTAGAGTCTCAGCTGTCAACTGTAGATGCAGCGACAAACTGCCTTCACAGATGCCGGTTTTTGGAAGTGTTCCTGAGCCAGTGCAAAGTTAGTCAGTCATGCAATGATGTTCAATACAGAATAATGTCTGTTTTTAATACAGTGCTGTTTGAGGATCACACTGATTCATACTGGCTTTCGACTGTGTCCCTTGTGTCTAGATGCTCTGATTTCTTTAATGAACAGCAGGATTTGAAATCACTATGTTGTTTGGAATTTTAGGCTAAAAATCATTATTCTGAAAGTGACACACTATTTGTAATCATAGTCCTTCACAGCCATCTTTACTTCAGACAGTCTGGGATGCTCTTTTTTTACCCAGTCATGTTACTAACTTGTTAGCAGCTGACCTTGTTAGTGGTGAGGTTTTTTTTCAGTGTTTCACAACTCATGCACTCTGGCAGTCATGCCACTGAACCAAATTTTTTGAAACTTAAAAAAAGACTATTCTGTTTCAACATTTGATATGTTGTCTTTATTCTATTTTCAGTGATGTATAGGGTTTCAGTTTCTTGCAAATGTTTAGATTCTCTTTCTAGTTATATTTTACACAGTGACCCAGCTATTTTGGAAATGTAGTTGTATAACATTAATGCAGAAATGTCTGAGCTAATCATTTCAGAGAGGATGTAGCTGCAACACAGGTTTATAATGGAAAGCAGAAGTGAAGCTGATTAAATTATAAACAGCACAAACCTTAAATTCAAAGTTGCATATCAGAGGCCACCACATAAAACCCCATTTTTCCAATTTGGAGAATCAATTATGCACTCTCATGCCCCTGGAACACATTAAAACATGAACAGCCACCATACAGACAGGGCTGCCCGTCTGTATACGTATGATGACTTTGTTTTCTACTCCAGAGGTGGATTTTTTTCCCCCGTTATACCAAACCAGACGATGGGAGACATGGTGGTTTTGGGAAGGTGGGGGGTGCCATGAAACAGATGTCATGAGAGATTGAGAATGAAAGGGCAGGAAGACGGGAAATATGATAGAGAACAAGGAAGCAAGAATGAACGGACTTTGCTTTTCTGGCTCAACGACAGGACATGAACTGGAGGAATTCACATTAGAACAGAGCCCAGAGTTCTGATCCTGGGTGGTCTGCCTGAGACCACTCAGGATTATTTGTACCATTTCTGTGTATTACAGAGATTTTTCAAAAACTAGCTTGACTGACAGAATCGCTGGCTATTTCTTTCAAAGGGAGTCCACAGGTAAAGTGATGTTTGTGGTGATTATTGAAATAGTAGGAGACACTGAAGAACATGCAGATCCGTGGTTGTCACTTGTGACAGTGGGAGAAAAAACTGTTGCAAAGCAGTTTCAACAGCATTTACACAGAAATAATCTGTTTGAAGAATTTCAGTCAGGGTTTAGAGAACATCACAGCACTGAAACTGCACTGGTGAAAGTTGCAAATGATCTTGTATTAGCTTCAGATAGTGGACTAGTTTCATTGCTTGTGGATCTTACTGCCACATTCAACACTATTGATCACAACATTCTGTTACACAGAATGGGGTTAAAGGTACTGCACTAAACTGGTTTAAGTCATACTTCACAGAGAGATTTCAAATTGTGCATAATAATGACCAGTCATCCACACAATCTAAAGTTAGTCACGACGTTCTACAAGGCTCAGTACTAGGACAAATACTTTTTACGCTATACATTCTGCCTTTAGGTGATATAAGAAAACATGGCTTTGGTTTTCATTTTTATGCTGATGACACACAGCTGTATCTCTCCATGAAACCGAACGAATTAAAAACTACTTCAACTAAACTCCATGCTTGTCTCAAAGACATAAAGGTCTGGATGACTTCTATCTTTCTCCTGCTGAATGAAAATAAAACCAAAGTTATTGCAATAGGCCCAAGGAATCAAAGGATTACACTCTCTAATGACTTCCTAAATCTAGACAACATTTCAGTAGATTCCAGTGCAGTTGTGAAGAACCTGGGGGTGATTGTGGATCAGGACTTATCTTTCAGTTCTCATGTAAAACAAATGTCAAGAACAGACTTCTTTCATCTCCGTAATATTACTAAAATTAGGAATGTCCTATACCAAGTTGATGCAGAAGAACTAGTCCATGCATTTGTCACATCTAGGCTGGATTATGGTAACTCACTATTGGCATGATGTCCAAATAAAGACATAAAAAGTCTCCAGCTAGTCCAACATGCAGCAGCACAAGTTTTACGTGGAGTCAGAAAGAGAGATCATATCTCTTCAGTACTGGCCCTAAACATTAAGGCTCCATCCTATATCAAAGACCTTCTTCTTCCCTATAAACCAATCAGAACTCTGTGCTCTCAGAGTGCAGGTCTGCTTGTGGTTCCTAGAATCTCTAAAACTAGACTGGGAGGCAGAGTCTTCAGTTACCAAGCTCTTCCCTTGTGGAACCAACTTCCAATGTGGGTGTGGGATGCAGACACACTATGTACCTTTAAAACTAGGCTTAAAAACTTTTCTTTTTGACAAATCATATAGATATGGCTAGGTCAGTTAACCTTTCATCCTCCCTTACTTCTACTGCATAGTCCCAGGCTGCTGGGGGGCAGTGATGCATTGAGCTTCGCTCCCACTCTCTCTCTCTCATCACCTCTCTTTCTCTGTCTACCCCTCTACCCCCTTTTATTTGCATTCATTCTCATGACATCTTCTCTGTAGTTCTCCCTCTGTTCTAGGTCTTTATGTCCTTGCTGTGTGTTTGCTGGTTCTGGACCAGTCCAATGTCTGTGGACATCGCCCATTGTCTGTGTTGTTTGTTGTTCTATCTCTGCTCCTTTCTTTTGTCTCTCCTTTGTCGAGGCAGATGGCCGCCTACCCTGAGCCACTAGTTCTGCTGGAGGTTTTTCTCTTCCATCAAAGGATTTTTTCCTCCCCATTTCATCCATGTCTTGCTCTCGGTGGTTCTGTTGGGTTTACTCTCTGTATAGTCTTGAGGACGGTGGGTGACTGTGGGTCATGGTGGGTGATGCTGGGTGACAGTGGGTGGCTGTGGGTGACGGTAAGAGACTGTGGGTGACTGTGGGTGACGGTAAGAGACTGTGGGTGACTGTGGGTGACGGTAAGAGACTGTGGGTGACTGTGGGTGACGGTGAGAGACTGTGGGTGACTGTGGGTGACGGTGAGAGACTGTGGGTGACTGTGGGTGACGGTGAGAGACTGTGGGTGATGGTGAGAGACTGTGGGTGACTGTGGGTGACTGTGGGTGACTGAGGGTGACGGTGAGAGACTGTGGGTGACTGTGGGTGACTGTGGGTGACGGTAGGTGATGGTGAATAACTTTGTGATGGTGGGTGATGGTGGATGATAGTGGTTGACTATGGGTGTCTCTAGTCATTGATTATTATTTTTTTGTTAATTTGGTTTATTATTTTGTGTATTTTTTGCTCATTTTTATGAGTATTTGGTTCCTTTTCTGATTTTATAATTTTTTTATCTTTTCTTGATCTATTTTGTGAATATTATGTTCATTTCTGTGACTTTTTTCCATTTTTGTCCATTGTGCTGATTAACTCATTTAATTTGTTCATTTTTGCCTATTTTTAAACACATTTTTTGATTATGTGATTCATTTTTTTTCCTTTTTTTAATATAGTGCACATTTATTTCGTCTTCACATGTTTAGCATCGTAATATTCATTCTGATTTGTTTTTTTATTTTTGTTGAACTGATGTTTTGTTAATTGATGATGTTCCTTTTTTTGTTCATTTTGTTGATATTTTGTTAATTTTCTCAATTATTTGGTTAATTTTCAGTCATTTGGCTCATTATTTTGTCCACTTTTGGCAGATTTGTTTTTGTTTCTTTTCTTTTTGGTTACTTGGTTTTTACATTTTTATTATCACTGCGATCCATTTTTGTTCATATTCTTGATTATCTTGGCATTTTGTTTACTTTGTTCCTTTGTGTTCATTGAACAAAATCAGTCGACTGTTCATTGTCACACATCTTATTCCGTCAAAAATATTAAAAATACTAGCTGCTGGGGGAAAAAAATATCTGTGGCTTTTTGAGTTTTGCGTCCTGAGCCAAAACAATGTTTAATGCTGATATTGCAGCTTTTTATAGCCACAGAATTAAAGATGATCATGTAAGCCTTTTAAAAATATCTCTTAAATATCTCTTTCATTCCAACTAACCAGTTCTCTAATAAAAAGCTATAAATAAACAAATCCGCATAACAGGAAACACCTTTCAGAACAAAATGCCGTCTGCAACATCAAGGCCTCTGAAATTACACACATGACTCAGCACCTGTCTGACACAACAACATGCAAACATTACAAGCCTCGCCATGTGTGGTATTCACTGCACAGATTGCCTCTATTCAGCTGGACCAGTGACTTAGTGCAGCTCACTTCGACAAACCTCTGTTTAATGTAGATATAGGATTAATTTGAGAACATTTCATGCAACTATACCATCAGGTGTCAATGATCTTTACTGTCTATTGGTGCTATTTTTGGCCAAAAAGTTGAAAAAATGTGTCTGGAGCAACAAATATGCTTTGAATTATTTACATACAACAACCTATTTAGTAACTTAAACCAAAATCAGTTCATGACTCTCTTTTTTTGACCATAAGAAGGCTATTGTCAGTAGGTTCTTTGTGATTGAACAGTCTTTCTAGGATAATGCAATGTTTAGGTGCATTTCTGAAATGACAGAATTACAATTTTAAAAAACTGTCACCTTTTTTTAAAATGTAGTCATTGTTAATACACTGACACAGCTTAGAATAATTCCACAGCCTTAGTTTAAGTCCACCGAAAAAGTGAACAGTACAAGTGTCAAAATTAAAGTTGGTCTGTACAGGATATTGATATGATGTCTGCATAACTCTGCTCATTTTTTATATATTAGTTTAACATTTGTAAGCAATGTACAAGCTAAACATTTTTCCAAGTAGATAATAATGTTTTGGAGCCAGTGAAGAGGCCCTGGATTCAACCAAATGTGTATCTAACTTAAAACTGATTAACATAGGCATATACATAGCAATAAGCCCATATAAAAACAACCCTTAAATTTGTAATTTTGGATTGGGACCCTGAATGGATCATTGAGTCATTTTGTGTGTTTATTTTTTATAATTTTTGTAATTTTATTATTTAGTTTTTATCTTTTCTGTTCATTTTAGCATATTCAATCCATTTTAATATCTGTTGGTAATATCTTCAATTAGTCTCTAATTTACCTGCTTTTTTTAATGCTCACTGTGTTTGTCTGAACTGTTCATTATGACATGTACCTCTTTTCATATCCTTTATGTGTATTGTATGTGTGTAGATTTCAGGGGGGTGGGGGGATTTAGACAAGTACATTTTTGTCTCTAAAAAAATATTTGACTGATACAGTGGTTGTTTTGTTCATTGTTGGCTTCATTTTTGTTCATCTTTTGTTCATTTTCATTAACATAATTTTGTTAACTTTGTGCATTATTTAGTTCACTTTTGTTAATTATTTTGACACTTTGCTTATTTTGTTCATTTTGATGTATTGTTGTGTTTACTATACAGTAAGAAATTTGATATTGTGTCAGTGTCTTATGAATTTTGATTGTTTTACTCATTTTGATTTATTTAGTTCCATTCTTTTTCTGGATAGGTTTGCTCATTTTTTTCCCTTCCCTTCATAAACAGATGCAGTAAAAACACAAACAACTCACCAGAAACACAGAAAGTGAAATGTTTGAAAAGGAACATTTCAGGACGTATGCTGAGATGCTAGAGTGAAAATGCCTCCTGGTGTTGAAATGGAACATAGGTCCCTGATTATATGTATACATTGTATGTTTGATGAATAGTCACTGCCTGCCTGACGTTAATGTCTGTGCAGTTGATTCATACGTACTCCATCTGGTGACTGGCTGCAGATTTAATCTACTGTCTGTTTAGTGCTGCTCAGTAAGCGGAGTGTTAACTTCATGAATCATATTTGTGGTGTGTCCTGTCTGGATGTCCCTATACTCAATTCAAAAGCTCCATACTGTGAAAATGCATTTAGTCTGTTAGATTTTGATCTGTGGTGTAAATTCAAAGATGTGAAAGTGTTGTCAGTCATGAGAAATCCACACAACATGACCCAACTGGAAAAACAAGCCAAGTTCAATTTTTGTGATTTGTGACATCAAAAGTCATAACCAGTCATAGTTGAGATAAAATGTATCAGTCCCGCCCTCACCTACCAGTAGACTCCTATATTTTAATACATCACAAGTGACAACCAATCATATTTTAACTGAAATGAGCTCTGCCTATTTGTGACTTTTTCCCCCCGAAGATTGTCTGGAAAATTGCTCCCAGTGGCCAGATATGACACCTCATAGTGAAATCAGAATAAAATATGGTGGAAAATCAAACTAACACACTGAACACATTTATGTTATCAGCTCATCTGCAGAAATCTTTAACAGACATGTTTAAGCATTACAGATAAGCATGTAAATGCTACTGTATGTGGAACCTGCTTGTTGCCTCTTCTCCTGCTTCATGTATTTCTAACTCACTCAAATTTTGATATACTCATTTCCACTTGTATATTTTTCAGTGTTTTATCACACACCCCTGTATCTCATGTCTCCTTATTGTTTCTTTCATCTGCTCCATCAAATGATACATCAAACATTAGTGTTTATAACAACAAGCACAGATATTTGATGCTTTTATTTCTGTTTTTGCTTTCAAGACCTGCAAATGTTTGACCACTGACTTCATTTTACATGCCCGTTCCCGTCTACAGTGTTAATATGTGTTTTTTTTTTTCCTTCCTCTTCTCTTACTGGCCAGAGACAGTTGAAAACAGTCTTTAAGTGTGTTTCTTACTATGTACCATCCCTGTCAGATAAAAACTACTTTAAGACAAATGCAAATATCATTAAAGTTTGCATGCAACATGTACAAGGAAATCTGTTATGTTTCCCCAAACTTCTTTTGATGAGTTGGATTTTCTAGCTATTCTGTGCACTTTTGTTCATTCTACTCATAATATGTACTCATCAATTTTTGGTTCATTTTGTGGATTTTTGTTCATTTTATTATTATTATTATTATTATTATTATTATTATTATTATTATTATTATGTTCATTTTTAATAGCTTTGGATTCATTTCTGTTGATCTATTATTTTGCGCATTTTCTCCTTCATTGTTGCGCATTACATTTGGCATGCTAATTATTTTGTTCATTAACTTAATAAATTTTTGCTCCTTGTGTGGATACATTGTGGACATCCTCAAAGATATTGTTCAGAAGTCACTGTCTTCCTGGTGTTTTGTTCATTTCCGTTCATGTCATTTATAATTTTGTTAATTTCTTCCCTCCTCATTTTAGTTAATTTTATTCATTTTTGTTCACTGTATTAATGATTTACTCCGTCATAACATTATACCTACCTGGATTATTCTGTTTATTTTTGTCCACTTCCACAGTATGTTGGTCATTGTTGTTCAATTTGTTGATTTTAATTTTTAATGTCACAACATTGAATTAAAATAAACAACATAACTTAGACATATTACATGCTACATGTAACCATTTATTACCCAGGGAATTTATTAAAATTCCCTGGGTGAGATCTCTGTAAATGAGTCTGTATGAATTTCTGCTGTAAGAACCTGATATGTGTTAGTGTTGACACGTTGCTGCATTTTATTGCGAATCCGCGTCATAAAGTAGAGCATGATAAAAGACTCAGGCAGGTTTAGTCAAATATTAAACTGGGATTTAAATGAACTCACTGTCACGCACGTGTCTTGTTGTTTGCCTCCCAAATCAATCACTCACATATTTCAATATTTAAAAACACGACAATTATGTTGAGGTCAAATATTCACTTAAGTGTAACGAAAATGAAACAAAGGCGCACGCGCTCCTCGTTTCAGACCCGTTGACCTTCAGAGACAGTGAAGAAATGAGTGTCACGGGCGCGCGAGGTGAACGTGAAGCACAAGTAAAAGCAGCTCGTGGCCTTATTTATTTAAAGTGAGAGTCTGGGGTTTGGGCCCTTTAGCAGCACGCGCACTGGACAGGATTTGGAAACGGCGGGAAAATGTTGTGGCGACTTTTTACTGGGTTTGTAATTTGTACATTTTGGTTCATTTTGTTTATCATCCGGTCGATTTTGGTTCAGACTGGAAGATTTGCCTTGGCTTTTTTGGCTCATTTCGCTTTTTGCATTTTCTGGATGTTATGTTCATTCTTTCATTATTTGGATCCTGTTGTTCATTTTCGTCCTCATTTTCTATTTTTTTGTACATGTTATTTTCTCGATGGTTTTCTTTCATTTTTTATTTTGGTCTCATTCATTTTTCGTCATTTCTGATTTTTTTAGTTCATCATTTTAAAAGCTAAGTTCATTTTCCCACGTCGTACTTGTTACTTTTGTTCATTTTTTGCTTGCCTTATGTCTTTATTTCGCTTATTTTTGTACCGTTTCTTGTCTATTCACATCAGATTTGTGAATAATTTGTGCATTTTCTTGATTATATAACAGGAGTCTGTATCTGTGGCCTTTCGGCGTTACAAGGATTTGTTTAGTCATTTGTATTAATTTTGTTTATCGTTGTGCGTATTTATGTTCATTTTCTGAATTGTTTAGACGAATGTTCTTAATTTTTGTGATTTGTGTTGATTTTTTTGTTCATTTTCTTTATCAGTTTGCATTTTATGGAATGTGGGACAGGTGTGTCATTTAATATTTTCACCAGACCATCGTATGACATGTCTCTTCCACCGTGTCTGTCACTTTTTGTCCTAAACATGCAGCCTCTTTTGAGAAAAAGCGTCATCTCTAATCCTCCAGGCTCCCTGAGGTTGAACCATGCTTACTGCGCTATTCTTTGTTTTTCATGCCATAAATGCAATTTATAGAGTTGTTATTTTCTGCATTTAATGGCTCGCTTGTGTTTTTGTACAGCTCAGACTCACTGTGTCCGCTCAGTGCTCTTAAACTCTCCTCATCTTACACTATCTGTCGTGTACTTACGCTGCGCAACGACCATGAAAAATTATCTCTGAAAAAGTGGCAAAAATAAATAATGCGCCATGAAATTGCCTTTTTTTGTGCGCGTCTGAAACTAAAAATCACATACTGTCAAAACAGTGCACGTACACGCGGGCCACTGCCATCCTATATCTGTACATAAATAAAAATAAAAACAATTATGAAGTCAATCATTTCACTTCTGCGTAAAATGTGATTTAATTTCACATGGACAGTGATTTGAATCCTTATCCTTGTTTCGTTGTTAAATATCTTCAATACATCCATCAGTTTAGTGCAAAACGCTCCAAAAACACAAGGTCTCGACTTTGATTTTTGATTTTACGCGGAAAACCACAGAAAACATTCCCCTCCGTCTTACCGGTTTGGGTGGAGAATAGTCCTAAAATCTCCTTGTGCTACAGAAAACCCAGCACAAAAATTCACCAAAGAGCCAAACACACACACACATATTTTTTCTGTCCCATGTTGTGTCTCCAAACTCAGTTTCTGCGCGTAAAAGGACTATTAATTTCAACAGCCAGACAGGATACCAAACTGCAAATTTACACTAGAATGGTTCATGAAAACGCTGACCATAAAAGCGGAAGGTGCTGCCAGTACAACTTGTAAAGTAAAAATTTTAAAAAAGAAGAAACAGAAAGTAGGAAAGAGAGAGAAATTCCCAGGCCATGGAATGATTAAAAATGATGTATTACTCATGAGTCCAAATAGCTTGTTTTGTTGTTTTCAAAATAATATGTGAGGTGTCCTTTTTTCTTTACCTGCGTGTATTTTGCTTCAGGTTCTAAATGCGGTTTATCCACGCCATTGACTAGCGGAGAGCTGGCTGGTGGGAAATTAGTCCTGTTTATAGCGCCCCATTCTTCTAGTTTGGCGCTGGAAAAGGATGGACTGTCACTAACTGGAGAGGGCAAAAGAGAAACAGGAGAGAAAAGATGAAAGAAGTCAGAAGGCTGGGTGTTTTTAAAAGGGTTATAGGAAAAAAAAATCTCTTCATCCATCAGGGCCCGTGCAGCAGCAGCAGCAGCTCGGCACAGGTTACATAAAACATGACAATTCAAACTAAGAGCAGCCATTTGTCATTTTACGCACAAACAATAGCCCATGTGAGCAGGAGTAAATCTCGTCCCACCCATGGTCAAACCGTTTTTTTTCTCCGCAGTCTGAGTTTTGTATCTTCAAAGTTGCATGTGAATGTTTGAACAGGATTCAATCACGGAAATGTAACTTTCTGAGCGCGTGTGTACGTCAAATTCGAACTTCCATGGCTAGATTCTACTCCACAGTGCGTAAATCAATTTTTGCACAAAAAATATTGCTGTATCTTAGACCTCGGCATCAACTGTAGACTGTACATATTTTTTTATTCTAGGGATAAATTATCATTTGTTTAGCATTTTAAAACTCTTTAAAACATTACAGAAGTATTTGTGTAACTTAAACTCGTGTAAAGGGAAAAAAGGATATTTACGCACCGAACACAACCCCTGATAGGGTTAAGTCATATTTACCTCACCTTCTCCCTCCTGTGATGGGATTTTAAGACAACTTTACTATTCATTTAACATCTATTTTGGACTGCGCATCTTTCGAACCGCATATTGACGCCCGAACCGGATTATAACGCACCATTGTATCCTGTGCATCATATTATTATATTTCACTTTGCGTTTACCTATACGGTGTCTTACTTTTAAAATCTGGCCTCTACATCTCCCTTTCAAGGGCCATTTTTCGTGTATTTCCTAATTTTATTTTTTACTTGCGGAGGAGACAATTTTAATCTTCATGGTATTAATGTTTCAACCAGGTTAAAACGCAAAAAATTTACTATCTGTACATTTAAGCCAGTGCATATGTACGTCAGAGCCAAACTGAAATCACATCATCTTCCACCGCCTCTTGTTTTCTTATATCCCCACTCAGCTGTCAATATGCGTAAATCCCCAGATTCATTTTTTCAAAATCATCACGCTTGTGTGGGAATCGGTTGCGGTGTAAAATGAGTTCCCGCGTCACTAAAATCTACTTTAAACTTCAAGCGTTGAACAAAACCTGCCACAAACATCTGCTAATAATTTGGAAAAGCATAAATTGTTTAGAGAGGCAGCCTTTCAAAACACATTCCGCCCCACTGTGGGATTCCTCGTGGATCTATCTGCTTTGTTTATATTCGTTAAAAGACTTACAACAAAAAAAATCGGAAGGACCCTGATCTGACAGCACTTCTTCCCCGCTTTTCCTTCTTTTTTCGTCACTGGAAAACAAGCCCCTTTTCCCCAACACCGACGCGGCCATTAACACTGATTTATGCTGGATCCTGTTTCACTGTGTTTCCAAAACAGTTGAGCGAGTCAGAGCGCAAATCTAGAGCCCGATGCCTTCACTGACGCACACACACACGCACAATCTGGACCCGAGGCCTCAGAATCGAGACATTTACACACAAAAAAACCTCCACCAAAAAAGAAAAAAAAATCTCGATGTGCAAAATCAGCGTGTAAGTGTCATTTCACCGCTAATATTCCTCATCCCACACCTGACTGTGGACCATGTGTTCCTGAACTAAACCGAATGAGCAGCAGGTCAAATGGGAGCTGAGTGCGCGTTCACAATGAAACACACCAAAATGGATTGAAATGGACCAGATAATAACTCCTCAAGCCAGTGTTTCTCAAACTTAGGCCCTGGACCCAAAGGGGACTCGTCAAATTCTTCAATATTCACTTTTTTTTTTGTCCATTTTTTTTCATTGTCCTTAATCTTCAAGATCAATTGGTTGACTGTTCCGTGAGTTTAATTATTTTTATTGTTATTATGTATAGGACCCCTACAGCAAAACAACTCATATAAACATTTTTTAAAAAATAGGTTACTTTGTTAATATTTTGTTCATTTTCTAAATTGGTTTGTTAAATTTTTAATTATTCAATTAACTTTGTTCATGTCCTGTACATTTTGTTGTTTTCTGTTTTTTTTTTTTGTCGTTGCTGTATCAACGCAGAAGAAAACACACTTGATTTACTGAGTTTAACAGTTCATTCCTACACATGATATTGATTTAATTTATTTTTATTTTTTTTAAGTTGATCATTGCCTTATTGTATTTTTGCTTTTTTTGGTTAATTTTGTTTGATGATACCTCTTATTTTTCTTAACATTTATAATTCTTCTGTATCTATTAAAATTAAATCCTCAGCTATTGTTCACACCATGACATAAAAACAAACCATCTTCCCCTTTTGACAGGTATTTTTTATTTCTAGCTTTGTTTCAGTGTGTACGCGTTAGACATGTTTTATTTCATGTCTGAGTGTTTGTGTGTGTGTGTGATTTGTCAATTAGTTTCTATTCTTTGTTAAATAAAGTTTCAATAAAATAACACATCTTCTTCTCTCTTATTATTTTTTTTCTAGGTTTGGTCCCTAAAGACAAATGGACCTTTTGTCTCTCAGCTTTAAAAGTTTGGGAAACACTGATTTGTAGATTCATCCACTTCTTTCTCTCAAACACACTCATTCTCACTCTTGCGTGTAAAAATGAAACAAAAGCCCTTCAGAGAGTGGATGCATGTGGTCATAAATACAAAAATACAAGCGGCCTCCATGCAGCCATGCTTACTTTGTTGCTCTGTAATCGACCGTATCCCCAGAATATCTGTGACAGAGTGCGAGGAAGGCCATATCCTGTGCATGGCCATGTGTCCGGGGAGGGTGGGCATGCCGGGAGGAGTGGGCACTTTGGAGCTTGGGTATGAGTACAAGTGGTTGTAGGGTAAGGTAGGTTGGGGCGGTGGATGCGGCGCCTGCTTCCCAGATTCGTACTGGCTCTGCTGGGACAGATTCCCGATCTTGTTGCGCAGGATCCGGCTGATGGAGCTGACGGACGGCAGGTTGAACTTGTCGCAAACCCCGTCGGCGAGTAGCCTGTCCCGGATCTCCCAAGCAAAAATCCCCGGGTCTCTCTGCTTGTACGTCCGTATATGCTTGACCACAGTGGGGGTGGTGACGCGCGGTTTGCTGCCCCCGATGGCGCCCGGGAGGATGGAGCCGGTCTCGTTGTAACGCGCCAGGATCTTGGAGACGCAGCCGTGGGAGACGCGCAGCTGCCTGCTGATGTCACAAGGCCGGATCCCGAGCTGGGCCAGCTCCACGATGCGCAGCCGGATGGCGTTAGGGAGCGGTCTGCCGTTCACGAACACCCCACCGAGTTGGTTCACCTCACCGAAGGCCGGCTCTGGTGGGGAAAACAAACACACACAGGAACAGAACAATGAGCCGGCGATTAGGGAACAATGGAAGGCCAACCACAGAGCCCTGAGTCCGGGTCAAACAAATCCCACAGACCAGAACATGACCAGAAGGCTCAAAGTTTACCTTCAGACTCCTTTAAAGGGAAACTGGTATTATTTATTTACTGTTTGATGCCTGGTCTCACTGTGAATTTCAAGACTGTCCCTCTCTTCATATAATTAAAATGTCTACATGACCAACAAATTGCATTTTTAAGATACAAATTATATATATATATTTTAACTTTTTCTTGATCATTTGCTTCACTTTGTGATGGTCTGTTTTCGTGGTTATTTTCTCCCTTTTTTGACCCTTCAACATTTTGTGGATTTTTGCCTTTATTTATATTCATTTCTCCATCATTTATCTTCAGCTATGTTAAATATGCAAGCAGAATTAAAGATAAAACTCCTTAGAAGCCTTTTTGTTCCACTCTGACTCCTGTTTACATGCAACTGTTCATAACATGATTCAGAACAGGTTTTTAAACAGATGTCACAGATGTCATATTCCTTCAAACCCCGTCTTGAAAAGGTCACTTTTACAATATTTAAGCACATAAAAACAAAACAGTCTTAAAGCATTTTTTCCTTCTGACTGGAAATGTTGGATTGAAGTGAACCTCCATCTGATCCAGACAGGATCTAATCTAAAATCATGAATAATAACAAAAAACATTGTCTATTGTCCATAATGCGCAGTGAATCCTATTCATACCACATCTAAGTCAGCACATCGCACGTGCCTTATTCACAAAACGCTCCATTCAGGAAAAAAAGTCCTGATTACATCACACCTGTCAAATTCACAATATAGTCACATTCATAATAAGAGAATATTAGTGGGAATGTAAGCGTGTAGTCTCTGAGACGCGTCTGGGGCCTGTACCACAGACTGAACCCGGGACCAGGCTACGCACTGGAAAACACACACCATCCTTATATTAAATCACTTTACAAACACTGTTCAAGCAAAATTCAAACGATTTACTGTCTCCTTGTAGTTGAGATTAGAAATGACATCAGTCACCTGGTGATTTCATCTACATGGATTTACATAAAGCACTAATTATACCTTGAAAATGTCCTGCACTTATTGATCATTTTGTGCATCATTGTGCTTCATTTTCTCAATTATTCTCTTCATATTTTGACCATTTGAGTCTATTTTGTTCCCTATTTTGCTAATTTTAAGTCTATCAATCTAACAATCTATCTATCTGTCTGTCTGTTTGTCTGTGTGTCTATATTTACTGTAGCCAACACCACTAAATTCAATTCTGCAGAAATCAATTTTGCAGCATCTCTCTTATTTATTTTACCTGGTTTATATTTTGGTTTGTTTTTTTTTATTTTGTACGTGATTTGTTCATTTTTTGGCTTATTTTCCTCGTCATTTTCGTTCTGTTTATAAGTTAAGTTCTTTTACATTTAAATATATAAAGATGTGTTGGGGTTTTTTTTTTTTTATTTTTGAGTTCGTTTCCTGGAATATGCCAAATGTCTCTTTTGGTTCTTGACCTAAAAAAAAAAGTCAGGGGAGCACTGATCTGAGTCAGGGCTGACAGTTTGCTGTTTGCTAAGTCTGAACCTCACACGGATTTCAAGAACCGTGACCGACACTTGGAGTAATTTACGCCTCTGTTCCCTTTTTGGCGTAAAATACGTGCGTAAAAACACAGAAACTCAAACATTATCTGGCTAAATGTTCTCACCTTGACCGCCCAGATGCAGCAGCTGCTGCTGCTGTTGCGGGGGGGGGGG
>JAQQAE010001375.1:0-25812 GCA_029823295.1 Pseudamia nigra
GGGCCTCGACCGATCCGGTTTGGAAGTCATATTAATGATTGGCATGTTTGATTTGGCATAGGTTTTACGTTGGATGCCCTTCCTGACACATCCCTCTGCATTTATCTGGGCTTGGGACTGGCGTAAGAAAGAACACTGGCTTGTGCCCCCCCTCACGGCTGCATTAGGCGTTCTGAATCACTGTATCTGGAATATTGTCCATCTCTGGTTCAAACTTTGTGGTTTGATAGAATCTATTATGGTGTTATCTTTTGTTTTTTGGCTAACTTTTCTGGGTGTTATTTGTGGCATTACAAGGAGAAATGTTGAATTTGGACCTATTTGCAATGGTGAAGAATCCTTTAAACATCTTCTGATCTAGATCATGTCGAGAAAGCATCTAGTCGATTGATTCTTGTGTCATTTCTGACCTATTCTGAAAATTTCATCCAAATCCATTCATAACTTTTGAACAAACAAACAAACGGAAGAATAAACTAACAGCAGCAAAAAGATAACCTCCTCGACTGAGGTAATGCAGTGGTACTCCGGCTAACGAATTTAATCCGTTCTGGCGTCACGTTCACTGGCCTAAACAATCGTTAGCCGGTGCCAGTTTTTCTATAGGAATACATGTAAAACGAATTAATCCGTTCTGGACGCACAAAAACTCCCATGTAAAGTATGTAGTACACACCCATATGTGCACATTTATTTGTTGTTGTTGTTGTTGTTGTTTGAAAAGCAAGTTATGTTAATTATCTGAGACGGAATGCACGAAATTAGTTCTAAAAATGATTTAGAATGTTTCTTACCTTGGCTTATAACTTGGCAGTGATGAATCTGCTCCTGCAGTGTGTGTCAGTGGACACTGGGTCTCTGTCTGCTGTGTGTTTTTCAGTGCAACTTGCAGCTGCCGGCTGTAAGCACAGCTCCAGCGTGTTTACGGCTACTGTTGTTAGCTACGGCTAACACTATAGCTGGTGCTGTGGTGTTGGCTACGGCTAACACTATAGCTGGAGCTGTGGTGTTAGCCGGCTCTGGAATGTTGTTAGCTTACAACTGCAGAGGCTCCGTGTCCGGTGTTGTTGTGTTAGCCCGCTAAGCAGTGTTGTTAGCTTACGGTGGATGCTTTCGCCGTTGTAAGCTAACAACACTACGGAGCTGGCTAACACCACAACGCTCGACCTGGAGCCTCCACCGTTGCAAGCTAACACCACTACGGAGCTGGCTAACAACACCAGAGTGTTGTTCGCCTGACACCCAGGCCACAGCACTATTAAGGCGCAAGTGGCTCAATAGTAGAGACATCGAGCTACTTGTGGTCAGCATTCGGCCTGTTACATCCCGCAGGAGCTTTAACATGTTATTATGTTGACTGTTTACATCCGGGTGATAGTTCACCTCCGGGTCTATCTCTTGCTTAACCAAACTTTTCCCATTAGCTGGTTCAAATTTTTGTTTGTTTTTTTTTTTTCTTTGGTACCTGGATTTTTTTATTGCCAGAAGCGTTCATTAGCCGGAGTATCACTGTATCTTCAATGCAGAATAAATAATACATAGATTATCAGATAGTTTATTTCAAACATTGTTATCAGTATCAGCCAATAATTTCAGCCTTGTATGTAATCTGTTTGTATCTGCTCTTTCTTGCACTTTACAACAGTGGATGCCTTTCAGATGCTGGATATTTGCATATAGTGCAACTCTCTCTATTGGTTGATGACTGCACATCCCCTAAAAACGTAGAAAGCCCATTAGAGGCTACACAAATACTCTGGAGCTATATCCAATAACACATGGAGGTGTCATTCACATTGTAAAGTGAAGACAATATGATTGTATATCTGACATTTTACATTCATAAGGTAACCTTATATGAGGCAGCTTCATTCTTACATTATGTTGCCCTACAAAGGCAAAGTGCAGTAACTCCACAAATGGTCAAAACTGACTTAAGACTGAAAATGGACCCTGTTACATCACATTTATTGTGTGACAGTGTCTTGAGTCAATCTTCCTCCAATTCAGAGAAAATCAGTTGCCAATTTTGCACCAACAACCTAATACAGGCAAAAACTAAAGCAGTGCATTAGTAATTTATTTAATGTTGTCTTCATTTCGCTGGTTTCATTGAAGGCCACAACAGGAGTAAATCAATAAAACGAACAACACAATGGACATAATGATAAAGTAAATGAAAGACCTAAAAGCATAAATAACAGAAATAATGAGTAAAAGAAGAGAAAATGGCTAAAATTAACAAAATATTCAAGAAAGCAAACACAGTGATCAAGAAAATAAACCAAATCATTGAGAAAAGGAGCAAAAATTTGCAAAATAATGAAGAAAGTGAGCAAAGTTAGAAGCATAAGTCAGAGAAATGACCAAAATAAGAAGCAAAATGACCAAAGTGAACAAAATAATTAAGAAAATCAACATACTCATCTTTTGTCTCCTCTGTCCACTAACCCCAACCGGTCGAGGCTGATGGCCACCTACCCTGAGCCGCTAGTTCTGCTGGAGGTTTTTCTCTTCTGTAAAAGGAAGTCTTTCTTTCCCCTGTTGCCCTTGGCTTGCTCTTGGTGGTTCTATTGGGTTTACTCTCTGTTTCGTTGTGAGGTCTTGGCCTTGAATTGTGAAGCGCCTAGAGATAATCGGCGATTATGATTGGCACTATGCAAATAAAATTGAATTGAATAATGACTGGGAAAGAACCAAATGGGAAGCGACTAAAATATAAGATAATTGAGAAATTGAATACAACACTTTAAAGTCATTTTTCCTCCATTTTAGTCTTTGCATGGTCAATGTACATTGCCTTCATAGGGCAGTATTAGCATGATGAT
The DNA here is from genome assembly GCA_029823295.1 of Pseudamia nigra. NCBI lineage: Eukaryota > Metazoa > Chordata > Actinopteri > Kurtiformes > Apogonidae > Pseudamia > Pseudamia nigra. The sequence goes on from JAQQAE010001375.1 coordinate 2,829, forward strand.
TGCTACTCAGTCTTTTGCATTATTTGAGTACAGTGCCTGGTTATATTTTTTCCAGTGTGTGTGACATTGGTATATTTGTTCATCTGTACTGTTTCTGCTCCAGCTTTTTAAAATCCACTGTCAGGCGGCCTTACATTTGAACACAACAGGTAAAAACAAAGGCAGTACAGCATTTTCTCTTCACACATTTGTTTCTATCGCTGTGCTCATGCTGTCAGTGTGCTGGTTGTAGTTTTGTGTACAGTATCAGCGCTCTCTGTGGGTGGCTTGTCCTACAGACCAGCTTTGTGCACTGTACTGACTGGGACCATGTGTTTCCTTGCCTGGCCAGCCGTGTGGAGACATGGGACAGGTGGACTAGCTTTGGAGGGAGGTAGGAAGGAGCAGAGGGAGGCTCTTCAGGCTAATATTGCATATGTGTATGAACAAAAAGGAGAGCTGTTACATTTCATAGTGGTTCATCAGGTTCATTCCCCCACAACACTCATTATTATGCAGGCTCAGGCCTTACATACAGACATTTATGTTGTGCAATGTGTCCTTTGAGCAATTTTTGGTTAAGGGTGAGTGTGTGACAGAAGGTCTGTGTGTTGGATGGGAGTGGAGCATGGGGTGTCCCAGCTGTAGGAACCAGCTGGTGGACCAGTCCTGCCGGAAGGGGCTTCTCCATTCACAAGACACAACAGAGACCAGGTCCCTCAGAGCAGACTGAAGGACAAAACTGGAATATACTGTAAAAAAAATAGACACTAGAATATTCTCTTGAGAGGTCCATCTAGTCAGGAGGATGCTTTTTAATAATTAATGTTACAGAGTTGCACGTTAGTATATTAAACATGGCAACATGAGAGTGTTTTTGTCATGCGAGTCTGTTTTCCAACCACACTAAGTCTTCCCAAAGTGGTGGTGAACCTGACATGCATCTTAAAACGTGCTCCTGCCTGGGACACGGAGCAGAGGAACAGCTGCAGTTTGCACAGAGCAGGCTCACTGAAATCACAAGTACCAGAGTGCATTATGTAATAAGAGACATTATCCAAGGTAGCCAGTGAAGTAGTGCATTGCAAAGTTCCTTTTTAAACTGCTTGAATGTTTCTACAGTATTTGTTTATTTTTATTTGCTATGTAAGTGAAGAATTCTGCCTGTAAATCTCATTAGGCACATCCCTTTTTAGCTATACAACTGATTGCCTTTTCACAAAACATGTAAGTATGAATCTACTGTCCTTCTCTCCACCCCACCCCCCTCTGTGACAGGTACAATGGCTCTCTGCCCAATGGAGATCGGGGTAGACGGAAAAGCAGATTTGCGTTATACAGGAGGACCAAAGCCAATGGTGTTAAGCCAAGCACTGTGCACATCCTCAACACCCCCCAGGCCAGCAAGGTACAGAACAGATCACAGGATGAACACAGTCTCAGTAGGAATTAACAACTGCATTTTTGTCTTCCATGAACATTCATGTAAAATATTTCCATATGCATAACAAAATGAACATTATTTTTACAGATGCTTAAAAAGTATGAAAACCAAAGATTTGAATGGTATAGCTTAAAAACTGTAAATTTAGAGAAATTACTATATTATGATTAGATTAATTATAGTGGTGCCCCGGATAACACATTTAATCCGTTCCGGCGTCACTTGCTGTGTCCGAATCATTTGTTATCCGCAGCGACTTTTTCCATAAAAATACATGTAAAACCAATTAATCTGTTCTGGACCCACAACAAACTCCCATATAAAGTATGTATTACACACCCGTACGTTCACATTTATTCATTATAATTATTTGAAAAGGAAGTTATGTTAATTATCAGAATACATGAAATTAGTTCTAAAAATGATTTAGAATGTATTCTTGCCTTACGTTATGACTTGGTAGTGTGTCCGTGAACACTGCACACGTCGATAACTGAAACACAGCTCCAGACACTGGTCGACGCGGGGGTGTGTATTGGCTCCGTGTTTGCCGGGTACAAGCCAGCTAACGGCTAACAGCCGTTGATGAACTTATACTTTGTATTATCTCGCATTTCACATGCAGCGAGATCTTATTACAAGTTTTTGTGTTCCCACTATCATTCTTCTTAGGTCCCATGATGAAAAACACAAAATGAAGCAGTACTTTAAGTGAAAAAAGGCTCAGTTTGTGTTTACACACGATCAGAAGGACCCGGATGTTTACATTCGGCTGAGAATGTCGCCTTCGCGGACGAGACCCGGAAGTGACGCATACATGCATAGAAACGTCAATCTTCTTTTGTTGTCTGATTTTGCTTTTGCGGTTCAAATTTTTTTTGCCAATTTTTTCTTCGGTATCCGATTTTTTATTTTTGTTGTTATCTGAAGCGTTCGTTATCCAGGGTACCATTGTACTATCTGTATTGTCTTCAGCTGTATTATCTTCAGTCTCAGATGTGTTTGTGTTGCTGATGTAACAAACCCTCAAAGCAAAATCAACATGGAGCCAATAACCACTAATGCAAGCTAGGCAGTTATTCATCAGACCACATTCAGCTAGGCAGTTGCAAAATATATTTGCTTCTACGAGTAGCTGGTTGAAACAGTTTCTTACTTTCATTTCACATGGGTAAAGGCATATTACCCATGGTAAAGGAACTAAGGTGAAATGTGCTGCATGTCATTCAAGAAAATATACTGGGAACTTTGAGTGTAAAAGCATTATCAGAAATGGAATCAGAAAAACATACAGGCACTAAATACCACCCGTAACTGTCTGTGGTTCTAGCATGATCCACTCAGCAGTAAACTGAATTCATAATTGTTTTAAAAAGCCTTACATTTAACTTCCTGAACCTGCAGAAACTCTGAACAATAGAGGGTGGTCTCTCGTTCGTATGAACTGTATATGTTTTGAATGGGTCTTTTTATTGTGTTGTCAGCAGATTAAAGATGGTGGAACCTTCCCAACATGTTTTGCTCTAAAAACACTTCTGCAGCCTATGCAACGTGCAGTAAAGCCTTTACTTTATTGTTGGCAGACCATAATGTTGACATTTGCAGTACAATAACTGTAGTTCTTAGCTGGGCCTCATAGCTTTTCTTTGCACTAGAGTGCCTGCCAAAAACTGCACCGTCCAGTATAACATGTCTGCCTTCCTGCATTCCAGCCTTTGGTTCCCAAGCAAAACTGCTAAACAAGCCAGAGGAGCTGCTTACCTCTGCAGCTTGTGGAGGCCAATATTCCAGACATTTGTTGGGAGTTAAGCTCCCTGGCCAAAGGCCCTTTGGTTCAGGTTACTCTCAGCTTGTGGAACTTGATTCTTTACCTGTTTATAGTTTTTTTGTGACTGAGTCTTTTCCTTGCAGAAACATAGCCTTAGCTGAATGGTATTCTGTGAAATTATGGCAAAATATTGTTGGTGCTCCCCACTGCTTTTCACTCAGGAAATTTTGTGTATTGTCTGTGGCAAAGGGTGCCATTTGCACAATTAGCCACGGACTGTTTATGAAATGGGAAGTGATGTGACCTTCCCCTTTCACCACTGTTCCTCTGTGCCACTTTACTATCAGTCCCAGGACAAGGAGGGTAGAGAGGAAGTTGTCATAGTTGGCTGACCCCCAACTCCCAGCAGTACCAGTGGTCAAAAACATCCATTCCTTAAGAGACATGCAAATGCAAGGTGGCATGATATGAGGAGAGCCATCAACTGTCATTGAGAATAGAAAACACCTCAGGAGGAAAATAAACTATGTTCTCTCACTTTGCAGTTTATATTATCTGTATTTTTGCAGCAGTCCCTTACCTTGCTCCACTCCTGCTTCCTCACAGTTTAAAAGTCTGATACAAATGAACTGAGACTGCTCTGAGGCTCAGAGGCTGAGAGGAAAAGCTCACGTGTCTGTGCACACTTCTGGTGTTCATGAAAGATAATGGAGAGCTCCCATGATGCCAATGAGACCAACCTCCCATTCAAATCCTGCCCCTGCTTGCTGATCTCCCCACTTGATCTCAATTACTGCATTTGTTCAGGAGCGTCTATTTGCATTGGCTTTCCTTTGTGGGCATGATGGCACATGGCTGTGTTTTTATTTTTACCCGTGTAACCCACAGGGTGCGTGTGAAGACATTTCGGGGATGCCGTGTTATGCCTCTGATATAAAAATATATGTTTCAATTTGAAGTGTGTACAGACCTCTTTTAGCCTTCAAACAGGTGACGGACCATTTGTTTGTAGCAGTGCAGTAGAAACAAGACTGCATTTGATGATGACACTTGTCCCTGTCTGTCTCCGATGTTACAGCGGAACGTGGCAGTGCTGATGACCCACTTTTCCTCTCCCTCTTTCTTTCCTGCACGTGACAAGAGAGAACTGGGTGGGGTGGGGGGTTGTTTGGGAAATGGAATTCACAGATTAGAGCACGATGATAATAGCATGTGGTAAAGTGTTGATGGGAGCCGGGCCTGAGTGGCTTTCACCTAAGCCCCCACCCCACAGCAATTGAGGCACTTCAGCCTATAGAAAGGCCTGTGTTAACTGAGGCCAATGGGCAGTTTATGGCCACTGTCATAGGAGTGTTACTTTACACTCTCTTCTCTGCTCTCCCATCATAAATTCCTGCCCCAAGCTTTTGGTTTTAGGTAATATAGTAGCTTCCACAAATCTAGCTTATGTTACAGTTGTAAAAAAGCAAAGCACATATGTATAAAAGATAAATATCAAATAAATATACTGTAGCTGAATCTCAGGATGTGACTCATCAATGGAGTACCATGAAATTTAATAGTGGGGTTGGTTTTGCCCTGATCTGTAATTTACCCTCAGCAATGATGCAATGCTTGCATAAGAAATTGTTCCTGTTTATGAACCTTTGGCACCCTCGGTTCCGCTGTTAAAGCCACAAAACCAACACTTCAAAGGTTTCAAAAGACGATAAACTGTTACAGCTAGTGTGCAGGCATTTCAGTTGTTAAAACGTGTACTTTTTGTGCTTATTATGGTTGTAACATGTCGCATGATTGCAAAATGGTGCTTATTTATTGTTTTCCAGGCTGTGAACTGTAAAGGCCAACACAGTATCTCCTACACACTGTCCAGGAACCAGACGGTTGTGGTGGAGTATAGCCATGACAAAGACACAGACATGTTCCAGGTGAATTTTGGTTTGTTTTATTTTTATGGTGTCGTTAACCGGTGTGTGAGTAGCTTTTATCTTCATGTCCCAAAATGTTGATGTTTCCCAGAGATGTCATTTACTGTGACGTATTTCAATGCTCAGTGCACATCAGAGAGTAGAGGGCTACTAAAAAATAGAAGTTTGGGATGGAAAAAATGAGGAAATGAAATTGGAAATGCTTATTTTAGCTTTGTTTGTTCAGCTTGAACCGTGTTTGGACATTTTGACTTGCATTGTTTTCAGAGCTGTAATGATAATAGCACATAGTAGAATGGAAAGTATGTAGCAAAATTTGAAGTCTTCAGTCTTTTTTTGTAACCATGCACATACCGTATTTTTCGCACTATAAGGCGCACCGGATTATAAGGCGCATTACACAACACAAAACTTAGATAAGTTAAACTTTATTAAAAAAAATATATTATAAATTAAACATTTATTCAAGGCTTTCCACAATAACAAAAATCATACTAAAGCATTTTGACAGATTTTTGAGCGCCGTGTACCACATACTGACTTCAAACCGATTTTACCGTAAGCACAAACCAGGAAAAATCCATATATAAGGCGCACTGGATTATAAGGCGCACCTTCAATTTTTGAGAAAATGTAAGGATTTTAGGTGCGCCTTATAGTCTGAAAAATACAGTAGTAGTGTAAGTTTCATGCCAAGCTTTAAATGTCACACAGCTATACACTAGGAAAGCTTAAGCAGAAAGTAGATCAGATGCTCACAGTACAGATACATCTGAGTTTTAACACGTAGCCACGAGATGGCCATGTACAAGTAAAGCATGATTTTGATTACAGTGGTCCCTTGTTTATTGCAGGGGTTACGTTCTAAAAATAACCCGCGATAGGCGAAATCTGCGAAGTCGTCAACTTAAATTTTTTTACAATTACAGTATTATATTTGTTTTAAGGCTGTAAAACCCCTCACCACATGATTTATACACTATTCTCAGACAGGCATTAACATTTTCTCACATTTCTCTCTTATTAAAACACTCTAAAAAATTCAAACCTTCATAGATTTTAAATAAAAAATAAGTGCAGTATTACTGTATAGAACGTAACTAAAGATCAAAACCTGTTTTCAGGCCCATACATTTGTTTGAGAAATAAGAAAATATAAACGTTTTCCTATTTAAAAACTATATGATGGCTTTTAGAAATCACAAATTTAATTTTAACGATCAACCTACAAAGCTGGCCACTAATAGTGACTCACGCGTCACAGTTCCTCTGACCGCGCCTCTTCCTCCTGCAGTAGCATTTTTTCCATTGAAGGCCTTTGTTGACATTGTGGGTTTTTGTCAGAGAGAAAACTTGCAAACATACAGCACTTTAGAGTCACACTGCTAGCGATCGAACATTTGTGTAAGTTTGGTGAACTGAACGCATTCTGTACTGTACAGTACAGGAAACGCAGCACGGAGGAGATTGATTGACAATTGCCTTAGCCAATCAGAACACAGAACACAATGCGCATGTTCTCCTTTAGCCAATCAGGATACAGAACACAATGCGCGTTCATTACGCTGTTTTTTTTTTTTTTTTTTTAAAAGCATGAAAATTGCACTAAAAAAATCTGCGAAACGGCGAGGCAGCGAAAGGTGAACCACGATATAGCGAGGGACCACTGTATTTGTTCTGTACCTAAACCAGTGCTGTGTTGTGTTTCAGATTGGGCGTTCCACTGAGAGCCCCATAGACTTTGTGGTGACTGACACAATAGCAGGAGGCCAAGAGGGAGATGAGACACCCATCACACAGAGCACCATCTCTCGTTTTGCCTGCCGAGTTGTGTGCGAGCGTAACCCGCCCTACACCGCTCGCATCTATGCAGCTGGATTTGACTCTTCAAAAAACATCTTCCTCGGGGTAATTACTAGTTCGTGCAGCATAGGAGATATACAGTATCTCTGTTTACACGGCCATGTTTGGTCTTGTTTGTGCCTTTTTTAAATTCATAAACTGTAATCTCATAAACAAATGCACTCTTTCATTTGATGTGTTACTAAAAATGCCCAACAGTGCATCAGTTTGCATCATGTCTGTTCCATTTTGCCTAAAGGAAAAGGCTGCAAAATGGAAGAACCCTGATGGTCACATGGATGGTCTGACAACCAATGGTGTGTTGGTAATGCATCCTAAGGGTGGGTTCACAGAGGAGTCCAAACCGGGCATCTGGAGAGAGATCTCTGTTTGTGGGGACGTTTACACACTGAGAGAGACCCGCTCAGCACAGACCCCAGGCAAACTGGTCAGTATACAGACACAGTGCCGCCTGTGCTATATTTGAAGTACCTCTGAATATTATAAGAAAATATAAAATAAGAGATTGCATACCAGAGTTCCCAAGTGTCCTGGAAATCCTGGGAAATGATTGACCAATTTTCCAGTCATAGAAACATGGAAAATGAGGGGGTGGGGGGTCAATTATCGTGGAAAAGCTGATGTTGTCTTGGAAAATTATTGGTATTTTGTCCTTTTTTTTTTAACTTGCTTGATTCTTTTGATCATTTTTCTCATTTTGTTGATGTTTTATTTTTTTGTTGTTAATTTTTGGCATCATTTTGTTCATATTTGTTAACTTAATTGATTACTTTTGATCATTTTTAGCAAGTTTTCAGATCCCATACTTTTTTTTTTTCAAAGCAACCAGAGACAAAACTAGTGATTTTCAGTTGAAGAGTGTTGCTAATATTGATCCGAGAGTGTGGATGATGGATTAGTGTATGATGAAATAACTTCTCTGCTATACTGTAGTTGATGAAAATGTCCTGGAAAAATTCTGGAAGATAACTTTAAGAAAAGAGTGAGAACCCTGCATACCGAGGATAGGGGTTAATAATCTTATTTAAGTTTGATGTTGTCTGGGATCATGTATTTGCATTTTTGACCCTCCAGTGTTCAGGCCGTGTTTAGTATAATTTCAAAACATGTAATTACAAAACTAAATGGCTGATACTGATGGCACTTAATATTAATAAGAGACAGACAACAACAGCACATTAGCAGTAAAAACTTCCAGTGAAATATTTAAATCTTGCTATGAAATTTTAGAATAATTCCAAAATAACACTCATCTGAAATCTCTTTTGAGCTCAATATCAACACAGCCTTTTGAATTTCCTGAAAGGGGTTAATAAGGTTCTGTTTATTTTTCTTTAAAGTAAATACAAATCAGTTGTAGTCAACCAACGCTTATTAGTTTTTACATTAAACTGGAGGAATAAAATCAAAAGTAAACAGTTGTCCTATTTTCTGTAGACAGGATGTGATTTGTGAGTTGTAGCTTGTAAGACAATGGTGTGGACAGGATATGATTTAATTTGACATTTTGATAATGGATTTTGATATCCATTATCATAAAACTGTGAATATATATCTCAAATTTAATTGCATTTTGGGCTTAATTCAGCATTTTTGTATTAACTTACCATGAGGTAAAAGGCATTTTTGTTAAATGATTTTTTTTTACTAGATTCTGCACATGCGTAACATCGTTTGCATGTTCCCTTATAAAAGTATTCAGTATTTAATGCAAACATGACTGTCCTGAGGAATGTACAACGCTGTAGATGAAAAATGTTCATATCTATACATTTGCAGTTATTTGAAACACTGGCAAAGTCTGTGTTAAATCAGGCTCCATTATCATTAATCACCCCATATCACATAATTTTGTGTATTTGTGTTGAATATTCAGTAGCAGTATCATGTGACAAGAGCCCGAAGTCTCAACTTCTGAGTTTTTCCTCACAAATGTATTTATGCTTTTATAATCTTAGAGAATCAGTTTTTCCTCATCTCTTAATTATTTTTTTAGTACACTGTTATAATAAAACATTACAGACCATTAGGTGTGTACTTTTCAGTTCAGAAATTGAATATGTTTATGATGCTTACACGCTACTAGACTTTAAAGTAAAGGTGTGGCCTCTGTATTGCCCCCTGCAGGTGGAGAATGAGAGTAACATCCTGCAGGATGGCTCCCTGGTGGATCTGTGTGGAGCTACATTGCTTTGGCGTACTGCAGAGGGTCTCTTCCACACCCCCACCCAAAAGCATTTGGAGGCTCTCAGGCAGGAGATCAACGCAGCTCGACCGCAGTGCCCCGTAGGTCTGAACACCCTTGCTTTTCCCAGCATGCAACGCAGTCGCGCCCTCTCCTCTCTGGAGGACAAGCAGCCTTGGGTTTACTTAGCTTGTGGCCATGTGCACGGTTACCACAACTGGGGCCACCGCTCAGAGCAGGAGCCAAACACGCACAGAGAATGCCCCATGTGCCGAGTGGTTGGGCCCTACGTGCCGCTGTGGTTGGGCTGTGAGCCGGCCTTTTACGTGGATACAGGTGCCCCCACACATGCCTTTGTGCCATGTGGACATGTGTGCTCAGAGAAGTCTGTCAAGTACTGGTCAGAAATCCCTTTACCCCATGGCACCCATGCCTTCCATGCCGCGTGCCCGTTCTGTGCCACCCAGCTCAGCCTCACTCAGGGCTGTTCCAAGCTAATCTTCCAGGGCCCTGTGGACTGAGCCAAAGGGTCCTACTCGGGAAGATGGATTAAACAGAAGTACCAACATGCTGTGAAACTGTTTCAATTATTTTGTGCATTCTTTTGTTCGCGTAAGCCAGCTGTGGAAAGGAGTATGTCTTCTCAAAGTTCTGGTCATATACTGTGGATTCTGTGTAACAGAGAGCCATTATAAATTGTTCAGGGCTTCTCGTGGCTGTTTGGATGGCCACTGTAGGATGCAGAGATGTGGCGCACACTGGACCACAGACGCCTGGCTCATTGAAAATGAAATACTGTTTCAGCTCTCCTGCCATCCAACTGCTTTAAGCAAGGCTTCAGCACAGGGCAGTTTAAATGACAGTGGCTGCTGCTTTTCAATCAGAGAACTGAAAGATTGGAGTTGTAAGAGGGAGTAGTGAGCAGGTGTAGTTGTGGTCTGTTGGGGGGAGGAAAATGAGAGGGGAGAGGTTTATCGGTCTGACACTATAGGTTTTTACAGAGCCAGACAGCTGGACTGTTGGCAGAGAAAAAAAAACAGGAGGAACATAGGCTCTTGTGGCTGAAAAAGTTCACTGGCCCCCATTGGCCCCTGTCATCTCAGTGATGTAGCAGACACAGACTTGGCTTCCATGTGCTGAACAAACTTTGAGGTGGGAGAGGGCATTTTCATGTACAGAGATTTAATCCAGTGCCTCAAATCCCTTTGACTTTGTGGGATATTTTTCAGTGATGACAAAGAGATATTTTGTTGAAGGCAAAGGCTGATAGTCTTGAAAACAGAGGACAAGAAATCAACAACCCACGCAGATTCTTCCCCACATTTTTATCTGACAGAAGAGGTATTTTACTACACTGAGGCCCTTGTACTGTTTTGTAATGCAAATGTTAATATATATTTTTCTGCATAGATGATATGTGTGAGAATGTTTGCGTGTTTGTGTGAGTGTGTGTGTATGTGTGTGTGTGGGTTGGACTAAGAAGGTGCGCATGGGGCTTTCTTTCAAATACCCCGCATCACCATTTCACCCCTGATCCCCGCTGTATGATGTTGCCCACCACCCAAAACTCTACCACCGAGAACACAGGAGTGAAACTGACCTTGCAGGGTTTAACAATGAATGTACTGAATTACATTGACTTTCCTCACAGGTGATCCTCTACCCTCCGCTGATACCATCACTTTCTAAATGACTATGCTTGTCAATGGTGTAGGCCTATTTGCAGCAAAAGACAACAATGGAAACTTTATGCATCAATCACACCTGCTTGCTAGCCTGCTAACTAGCTGTTTCTCTGCCCCCCACACACATGTACTGTATTCTATCTGCACTGTTGTTAGCTTTATCCCAACCTGGGGCTGATCCAATGATTTGTACGCTGTCAAACCTGGGCACAGTCTCAGCAGCATCCAGCGATTATACCAAATATGAGAAGGAGCTGTTTCCTCTCCACATGCAAGATGTAACAACCACTCTCTCCAATCCAAAGTGTCTCTGTAAACAATCCGCAAACCGAACTGCTGCTATAGTGGAATGTTGACAGCTCTGGATTACAGTCAAGCCTGTACAGATGCACACACCAGCTCCTTGGGAATAATGATATTATCATATACAATGCCAAATTTGGTAAGTTCTATTGTGTGGGGATGAGTCAAGAAAAAAACAACAGATGAATTGAAACAGAAGAATCTGGGACAAATCTGTGCATTTTTGTATGATGCTAGCATACCAGACTGTGCCCATAACTATGGTGTAGTTAAAGGCAGTAAATCTGCCTGTACTTTATTAAATACTATAGTGAAGATTAAAATTATGTTAGTATGGAGAAGCATGTTCCTATTATAGCATTCAAATTTCTTCCAGGTTGCATTAATATAAATGTTTTTTGATTAAGGGCATATCCCCTCAGAACATCTTAACAGCACTAGTGGACAAACGAGTATTTTTGTTTTTAAGAGACTCACTTTTTTAAAAGAATTGGCAACAGAGTTATACTTCCCTCATAGCACAGAGCTTTTCTAAATAAGATTTCATATAACGACCATGCAGGATCATGTACCACATACAGTACAGTAGCATTCCTACTAACACTTTTAGCCCAAACACTGTGCCCATTGCTTAAGACCTTGTCCTGTAACAGCTGCAGAGTAGCTGCCTCAAACATTCCTCCTTGGTAAACATGGGTGGGGCCCTCAGTTCACCCAAGGGGTTGTTCTATGATTTTTGTCTCCAACAGCAACTCTGTACTCAAGCCATAGAACGCACTGATGCTCCCAATGCCTCCTTTGCGAAAAAAAAAATAAAATATTTTCAAAAGCGCTTCTGGATGAGATGGTTATCCTTCTGATTTAAGCACTGCTAAACATCTGACACACACATTTCATACAGATCCAAGGTAAAGCTCTGGCTGAGACAGTAAATTAATTTAGGTATGTGGGTAAGCTTCAGTTCCTTCCTGTGCAGCTACTGCCTTTGAACTCCACATGTCTCAGCTGTGAAGGCACAATATAACAGTAGTGTTAAATCACACTCTTACATGTGTGTTTCATCATTCCTTTGTATGAGAATTTCCCTCCTATCTTTGTGCCAAAATGGCTCTCATTTCTGATAACTCTATCATACAGCATGAGATAAGGGATTTTTTTTTCTTGAATCCTATTTTACTCATGTTTTACATTTCATCTTATCAGCCTCATTGTAAAAAAGTAGCATAGGAAATGATTGCAGGAGTAAAACGTCTTCAGAATCTGTTGTTGTCATTTTCCTCTGAAGCCACAGGGGGGCACTACCTCCTCAACAATAGAGCAACTGGCATGAAGCCCACCAAAGCACAGAGCCTGCAGCAGCCAGTAGCCAGCAACACTGCAAAAAAAATCTTAAGTTTGATGATTATGAAAAGACTGTACAAATACATCATACATGCATTTGAAACACGTAAATTAAAACAAATTAATTATCCCCATAGCTTCAAAATCGTGTGTTTCCATTAGGCTCAACAGGATGTCCATATACACATACGTGTATAAATTAGACAAGTAATGAGTCATCTTTTTATTTTATGTATTTTTGCTCTTGCCATATTTTCAAATTAATTAAACAGTTTTATATTTATTCCTGAATTGGATCCAGGCATTGTGAAGAGATCCACTGTAACTGAAAATCTGTGTTAGGTACTTAGTTTTTATTTGATTTTGAATGTAAAAAATATTGTGTGGTGATGATGACATTTTCCATCATCCGCATGTGACTTCATCTTCTCTATAATAAGAGCACATGAAAGGGATTTAAATACATAACATGTCAGTTAGGCATTTGGAGAGGAATGGAGCAGTGGGATGCCATGCTTCCTAATTAACATTTCTGCAGTAGATGTGAGATGGGTTCATATGTCTGCACACTTGCCTGTTTCTCTGAATGACAGAAGAGACACTGAAGGTGACAGCATGCTAATTTTGAGATCACTTGGTGGCTCCCCTGCCTTAAGCAGGGCAGGGTTATGCAAATAAAGTAGAAAGATACTTTTTTTTTTTCTTGAACTAGCTTCCTGGATGAGAACCTGAGGTTCATGTGCTTTACTGATGTTGGTCTTTGTAATAAACTGACACAAACCATTGTACTCCAGTCATCACCTTTTGTGATCCTAATTAACTTGTAACACAGTTTTCACATCCACACAACTTAATTTCACAGGGACATGTTTTAGCTCCTGTTTTAATTATGCACATTATGATCACTTTACTGGAATTTCCTTTTGGATACATAACTTTCTTATTTACAGCCACACTGCCGAGGACTCCCATTAAGAAGTCAATTGTTAAGAAGATCTGATTTTTGGCTTTGACAGTTCATATTATGTACTTAAATATGGTCTATATCAGATTCTAGTGTGAACTGGTCAGTCCTAAAATGACCTACATGCACAAAATGGTGTTCTGAATGTTTCTTCTCTAATGATACACACTGAAAAAAAATCTTTATCGAGTGGTCATTTCAAAACAGTCTAAGTCAGTATTTTACTATTGTATATAATGTTTTGGGGGTGACACAGTGATGCAGCGGTTAGCATCAGTGGATTCAAGTGGGTTCCAGGGTTCAAATCCAATGATGGCTGACAGGGCCTGTCTGTGTGGATTCTCTCCGGGTTCTCCGGCTTCCTCCCACAAACAAAACCATGCACTAGGGGTTAGGTGAATTGGTCACTCTAAATTGTCCATAGGTATGATTGTGAGTTTGACTGGTTGTCTGTCTGTGTCAGCCCTGTGATGAACTGGTGACTCATTCAGGGTGTACCCCGCCTTCGCCCTAACTCAGCTGGGATAGGCTCTAGTGCCCTCCCAGACCCTTGCAATAATTAAGGGGTGCAAAATGAATGAACAGTGTTTTTGGATTCATTCTACTGCTGTATTCATGTGTATGTTGCATTTACTACTGTACAGTAACAGTACAGTTAAACCTAGAACTGCCAGGCTTTATCTAAATGAACCAAATTGGGTCAAATTTATGCAGACGCCATTTCTAGTGCATCTTCACAATTCAGTGTTTCATTTTAACACGAGTTTCCTCATTACCTGTGTTTTGGTCTCATAAATAAAACCTGTGCATTTAAGAAGACTAGATGCTTAAGCTTAAAAAAAAATTGGGCTTCAGCTTTTTAGTAAAACAGAGTCGTGCACTTTTGAAAAATAGGCACAGGTAAATTTCACCTGTTGGTTGTTATAATGTTAAACATTGAGCTCATTTCACTGAATGTAAATGTTTTCCTTCAGTGCAGACTTGTTATGAATCGCATGGTTATGTAAAGCACACATGAATTCTGATCTGACTGTCACATACCAAAAGGTCACACCTGTATCTGATAGAGAGCCACATGTGGAAGTGACCCACATCAGACCTGAACAGATCAGGGTCAGTGTGATTTGAGGTGTTCGCACTGTCACGGAAAAGAATGAAGCAAGTCACATATGAGAGAAAAGATCAGACATGGGTCACTTTTGCCTGCAGCGTGAACAGAGCCCCCTACGCTCAGGTCCTTTGAAGGGACTTTTGCAGAATCAAAGCAAGACAAGGAGAAAAGAATCACCATGTTTAACTATATATAATCAAGACATATGAGTACACCTTTAGCTAAATGTACATCCAGGATACAAAATAGATTATTGCGATTATCACAGTGTATATTTTGTTGTGTCATTATTCAAAATAACTTTACAAGCTCTGGCTTCAGTGTAGTTGCTGTTCTGGTCCTGTAAGGTTGCATGTTTGAAGTTAGATGAGAACAATATGTATGCAGTATGAGGTGAAAAAAGAACCTAAAGCATAAGTATGAGACCTTTTAAAAACTTTTTTCATAAACTGCAAAATAGCAATCAAACCAAAAGCTGTTTTTCCGGCACTCGGACAGCTTTCACCAACCACAGATGACTGGACAAGTGTGCACCAGCTGTCGGTCAGCCTGCCGTCACATCCTGCAGCAGTGCACTTTTCAGCTGAAGACCTAAAAAACAAATGTGGCAACTTCTAGGGATTCAATCATAAAAATAAAAAAAACTGTCACGACACCCACATTTTTACTGAAAATGTGCATATTTTACTCTTTATGTAAAAAAGTTAAAGATGTATTAAAATGAAAATTGAACATTTGGTTTTAATCCTTCGAAAACTAGTGTGTGGTGTTCATAACATTACATCTAAATAAACAAAATGACCAAAAATTACAAAAAAATAACCAACAAACTGAATGAATTAATCAACCAAATGGATGAAATGAATGAAATGTTTATCAAAAATGAACAAAATTAACAAAAAAAATGAGCTAGAGAATTTAAAAAATGGGTAAAAATCTTGAAGAAAGCATTGAAATAGACTAAATAGTGAATTAACTAAACAAACAAATTAACACTATAATCAAGAAAATGAACAAGGTTAATGAAATGAGCAAGATAAAACAAATCAAAATGAATAAAACAGTCACAAAAGCAACAGAATAATGGACAAGCAAACAACTAGAACAAAATGAGTAAAGAATTAGCAAAAGCATTAACATGAACAAATAATTTTCAAAACTAGGCAAATAATCAACCATTTTTAAAAAATATCAATGAAAATGAGTTAAAACAATTTAAATACTACCGCCCAAAAAAACAAAAAGTAAACCAAATGATCAAAACAAACAAAATGATAAAGTGAACCAAAAATTACCATAACAAAACAAAAAACTGGCAAAAATTGCCAACATAATCAACCAGATCAACAAAAATATTCATGGAAAGTAGCAAAACAAGCAAAAGAAATTGTATTCAACAATATTAACCACCCCAAAAGACAACAAAATAGAGAGTAAAATAAATTAAAAATGATCAAGAAATGGATGAAACAGTCAACAAAATAAACGATCATCATAATGGATAAAACAATTAACAGAATGAGTAAAAAAAAACAAAACAATTAAAATGGACAAAGTAAAAAAATGACATTCCTACTAAAACATTAAAGTGAACAAAAATAAGGCCTGTATCAAGGATGTGAACAAAATGAATAAAGTAGGCTCAAATAAGAAAATGCATACAATACAAAACAAATTAGTGACCTATTAGAAAAGGCCCCACACCCTGTTTCGGGTCCTGACCCTAAAGTTCAGGCAGATTCAGCAGGTTTTAGTTGCTTTCATCTGATTCCTCACATGGTAACTGCTACAGGTGTCTGTAGGTGGCGTGCAGAGCTGTCAGCAGGACCCCTCCTCTGGAACCTGTATGTACCTCAATTATCCAATGTGCATCTTAGGCAAATTATATGCAGATCAACATCTGTCCATGGACACACCCAGCTCTCAGCAGAAACCAGACGCACTCATATCCTCGGTTTTTAACCCTTTCGTGCATAGTGTTATGTCCACTACACTGCCATACCCAGGTAAAGTGGCATTCAATTTATAGTAATTACACAATTAAAGCAAAATGCAACATGTGGGAGTATTTTGACTTGAAATAAGAAACAAAAGGTACAACACAGTAAGGAAAATGAACAAAAGTCAACCAAATTGGGAAGAAATAAGAGAACAAACCAACCAAAAAGTGAACCAAATTAGATTCAAAAATAAGAAAAATGAAGAAAAATTAATCAAATGAGCAAAACAATCAAGACGTGAAAAAAATGAACAAAATAGAGAAAGAATTAACTAAATAATGAAATTAATTAACCAAACACACAAAATGAACAAAAATACAGTCATAAAAATATTTTCAAAAATTAACAAAACAACAAAAACTAAAACTGAAGAAAATAATCAAGAAAATGAAAAAATAATAAAGACTATTAACAAAAAATATCCATAAAAATGAGCAAAAATCAACAAATTAATCACATAAATGAACCAAATTAGATGCAGAAAAAGAAAAGTGAACAAAACAAGAAGGGAAATAAATTAAATGAGCAATACAATCAAGAAGTTGGCGAGAAAGGAAGAAAAGAGGAGAAAAAGCAACAAAATAATCAAATAAATCAACAAAATTAGACAAAAAGAAGAAAAATGAACCAAAATACAGTCAGGAACATGCTTGACGACTCCTGAAAATGTCATAATCCCCAGTTTTTAATAATTCACACATGAAAGGGTTAACACAGTAAGCGTACAGTGGTATATTTGATTTAACTGGACAGCCGTGGCAGGGTGTCACATTTTGGATGATGCTGCCTGTTCCTCACTATTTCTGCATCTCATTCATTTTCCACATTATACCGACTCTTTCTGCTGGCTCCATTTTTGTTCTCCGGCCCCAAGGTCAAACACCTTGTTCAGGACCCTCACTTTTTTGATCTCGTCACTTTCTTTTCTCCGCTTTCGCTTTCAGGGAGCTCCGTAGAAGTAATGCCACACGGTTCCGAGGGTATTCAGTTCAGTTTGAAGAGGATTATGATTATATCAGGCCTATTTACTATTTCATGTGGCTCTTGATGATACTTTGGACTCAGCCTACTCAGCTTATTACTTTCTCAATGAATAACAAATGAGTTGTCAAATAAAAGGCAAATAAACACAGGCAGAAGAAGCTGGTACAAATATTTTATTAGAGCATATGAGGAGAAAGTAAGTTTGGAAAATCAAGCAGAAAATTCCAGTATTAAACAGAAACACTGTAAACACTAATGCTGCATTTCATTACAAGGCATAACCAGACAGCTTGTTATAAACATGATTTTAAATAAGTTAGTTATAGTAAGTAGCTAAGAGTAAGTTTTAATTAAGTGATAAAATATGACACGAAGCTATTATTATATTAATCAGTACAACAAAATACAATAAAAAAGCACTTGCAACTGTTGTCATGATTATTTGAGTCCATTTTAAGCAAAAATAGTTCATGGATCCAACTTGACAACTATTTTCAACACTTCTATTGTAATTTAATATTTTGTACTGTTAGGAATTTGTCCCTTGTTGTGAGGGTTGTGTCAGGAAGGGACGTAAAAACCCTATGCCAGATCAAACATGCCAATCACTGGTATTTCGCTGTGGCGAGGGGAGCGGCCGCAAGGAGAAGAAGAAGAAGATTTGGACTGAATTGCAAACAGTGATTTAACGGACAAAATTATCATCAGAGTAATAAATTTCTCTTGTGAATTTTGGCGATAATTGTGTTTGATTTTGTCCATTTTATTCATTTATTTGATTTGCTAATTTTCCGCACAAGCATGCGTTATACATTTGAGCCTGCTTTATTTATTTTGTTCTCTTAGTTAGCAAGGTTTATTATGTTCACTTTAATTTGTAGTGGAAGGAGTGTAATTATTATTTTACAACAAATCAATCATGTCTAATATAATAACATTCTAAAATAATAGCTTTGATAATAAAAAATGATGTTTACAGGAGACTTTTTCTGCATAGTGTATTTTCAGTAATTTAATTAAAGTATCAATTAAATACTTCTGTAAGGGCGCGAGCAAAATAGAGGATGTTGATTCTGTTTGGTTTTCCATGTCTTTGTAAAGTGTTGTTCACAATTCATTTCATTTATTTGATTTCATGTAAAGCTACTGCTGATTTCCAATGCACATCCCTTGATGGGCTTTTAGGGTCACGGTCATAAAGCATAAGATAAAACATACATTAAGACACTCAAAGATAAACATTTAAAAACATCCAAATCAGCAGCCCAAGACCTCCCCCCCCACACACACACACACACATACACACACACACCTACTGATGACACCAAGCACAATAACTGTAATGACATTTGTAATGATAAAGTTATGAGCATTGACGCTGATGAACGATACAGTTCTGTGAACAGCTGCTCCAGCTGTAACTGAGGTCAACATGAAAACAGAAAACTACGGTAAGTAAACAGGTGTTTCCTACCTTAAATATTCAATAGTACACAGAAAAGAGAAAAAAAGGGTTAATTAATCCACTTACATAAGGATCCCTCATTGAAAAGTTCACATCACATTGTTCATAAAATCGCTCTGAGAGTGATCACACAAATATCATTGCTTCCTGTCATTCATTCCCTGGGACAGTCCTTAATTCTGTCACACGTCCTCCCATTTCATTGAAACATGTTGTAAGTGCCCATTTTTCATCAGGAAATGCTCGGATTGCTTGAACGACATGTAATTTCTCATGTGACCTGGGCTCAAATCATGACAGAAGGTGACTGTAAATATAGTTATGTCATTTTCATGGGCAATTTTCTGGAAAGCATGTCAGAAATATTGGCAGCTGATCATGTGGGTGGGGCTAATTTTAGCTACACTGTCTGTATCTATTGTATATGTTTGTATGTAATATATGTAGAAATGAACTGGCTCATGAGGTGGAACTAACACACTTTATTTGACTATGATTGGCTATGACTTGTGATATCACAAATCACAAAAATCCAAAACAGCTTCTTAGCCTTGTTGTCTAGCTTGTTATTTATTAGGGCTGGTAGAAACTTTTACTTTATACCACAGAGTTTATATAACCTCCACAACCGAATAAACACTATGGAACCTTCAAGTTTACTTTATTTCTTCATATTGTTAACTTGTTCTATTTTCCATCGTGCCTCAGTGAGTCCTTGTTGCCCTTATCCTCTAATTTCTTCTTATAGAAGCACATGTGGCGTCTTGCCTACTCATCCAAACAAGGGGACAAATTACTTTAATTATGGAGTAATTGCAGAGTCTTGTGTTAATTAAATCTTTATCAGTTCAAGTAAGTGGATTGCTCCCACATGGAAACCATGCAGAGACGTGCTGGCTTGTTCTCCCCCCCCTCCTGCTCTGTCTAAATTTTCCTCCAACACCACAGTCTGAGACCATCTTTTATTCACAGTCTCACCCAGCACCCCCCTCTGCCACCCCTGGGTGCCACACTGAAATGACTGGGATTAGAATCATTGAGGAAGGGGGTCGTTTTACCAACTCTGTCAGTAGCCAGCTGTTTCTTAAAAATGCCATAACAAACATGATAGCGGCTGCGTCAGGGAGTGTCCTCCGCTGGAAAATGAGATACAAGATTTATCTGAGGTTCCTGGTGTTTGACAAAATTGAATCCTCTCATTTTAATTGCTCTCGACTAGGTGTGCTGCTCCAGGCGATGCAAACAGGCGCTCTGTATGTTGTCCCATTTCTCTTCAGACTGTTATGTTCCATTGTGCAAAATGCCGATTAAGATTTGCTTTATCCTTGTCATCTATCTTATTTGGGATCATTTAGGTAGCCACACGTTACAAAGGAACAGCAGTCAGTCCTGTTATTATGTGTATTTGTGTCCCCTGCTTCCTGTAACAAGAACAGGATCACAGTGGAGAATTAATCTCCCTGGAGACTCTTTTTTGTTGGTTCAAGGCCCTCACTTCATGTTTTATATGATGCAGGCAAATTTAATATTTTGCTGAGTTTTATCAACCGAGCATAGATGTAAATAATTCAAACACTTGTCATGTGACTTATTAAATATGTACTGCATATTGCTCTGTGGTGCTGAAATCAAAGAAAACTAGACAGATCATTTCTGTGTTGTGTTTAGAATGAAATAATGTGGGTGATGACACTTCTTCACAAGTACTTATTTTTCTGCATTTAGCATCAAAATAATTGAATGAATGAAAATCCAGATGATGAATTTTAGGTTCATATTTACCGTATTTTCCGCACTATAAGGTGAACCGGATTATAAGGCGCAGTGTCATATTTGGACAAAATTGACGGCGTTTAGATGCGCCTTATAATGCGGAAATTACGGTAGGCCTGCAAATCTTCACTGGTTGCAGAATTCACTTATATTAAGATTCACTTGCTGATAATAGTGTATCACATCTTACACTTACATTACCACATATTTTCACCAGTTAAAACAAGCAGTGAGTTAAATGTTAACTACCTTTATATTTAGAGAGCCTGCACAAATGTTTGGGTTAAAAGACCTGCACAGCCAGTAAAGGTTCTCACATCTCCTTGGATGCACAAACAGGGGACCTTAAACCAGGAAAAATTAAACTGTGCAAAGTGTTATTGAGCTTCACGGCTGACCTTTTCAGAGCAAACAAATGACTGCAGAAAACACAAAGTATGATTACTTTAATTCACCACGGTGGAATTCTATTCCACTGCATCACTGAGTCGCATTTTGGTTTGTTCATCTTGACTCCTTGGCATGCATGTCTGAGACACCAATGCAGAACTATGTTAAAACAAATGTGTTTCCTGTTGGGTTAAAAAATTACTGCCATGAAAAAACATCTGGACTATGAGTGGACCATGGACAGGAGTTGGACTCATGTCCCTCTGAAAACCCTGAAACCAAACTATCAGTCAAAAGCTTGAATGGGTACAGAGTCAATACCCTATTAATGTGACTACAACTACTGCACAATTCCATGTTGTGGTAAGAAACTCTCCATTAAGTAAAGAGACAAGACAGTCAATACTTTAAGAAATGAACATCAGTCAGTCTGAAAAATCTCAAGATCTCTGAATGTTTCCCCAAATGCAGTCACCAAAACCATCAAACACTGTAATGAAACTGTCTCTTATCAGGAACATCTCAGGCAAGGAAGACCAAGAGCTACCTCTACTGTAGAGAATGTTTATTAGAATTACCAGCCTCATAAACTAACAATTTACAGCACCTCAGACAGAGAGTGATGGTTTTGGTGACTGCACTCGGGTACAAATTCTTGGGGTTTTTCAGGTTGGCTGACCTTTAACCTCTTATGCACTAGCCTCTGTTTTACGTTTTTGAAATTTAGTAATTAATTGCTTGCTTTTCTCATTACTTAACTGAATATTTCTTGCCACAGTGTGGATTTGTACAGTACTACTAGAGAAATACTCTGCAAAAGACAACTGATGCAAGGCTCAAACCTCTGATTCTGAAACTGTTCCAGGGGACTACCTCATGAGTCTGATGAGAGAATACAAATCTGCCATCAAAGTTAAATGTGTCTACTTTGGACAATCTAAAACATAAAACATGTTCCAGATTGTTTAACACTTTTTTTCCCTTCATAATTCCATGTTCTTAAATTACCAGGAAATTAAACAGTGGACACTGCTGCTGTGTAATCATTCAACCACCAGCATTCTCCCAATTCTGACTTTTGATCTTTTCCACTGTACTGCATTTGAATCTTGGGTTGTGGGACAACAATGAACAACTGTTTAGTGCTGTGTGAATGTTTAGGGAAGCTGAATGGGTGTAATATGGCTGTAAAGCAGATTCAAAGGGGCTTAACTGGATTACACCTCATTTCAAGGATGCTTAAGGTAAGATTAAAACAGATATGTGGTAAAGTGAGGAAAATACAAATTCAAATAGTCTGAATTTCACTCGGTGGTCTCTTAAGCCACTTGCTCAAGCATGGCTGTGCTGTGTGTTTTGCAAAAAATCAGCAATGATCACACAGCCTTTTCCATGTAAGACAATATGTAGATTGAAACTGCAAAGAGGAAAATTTACGGAGATTTCAAACAACAATTTTTGGTCTGCTGGACCGTCACAATTCACTATTAATGCCCTTTCTTATCTCATGCTATAAATCCCCAGAGCTGGAACATTAGAACTCGGTAATCACACACACACACACACACACACTGGCACACAGCACATGAACACACACATACACAAAATAACGCACATCACATGCAAGCTGAAAAGATAATGAATTTAATACCACTGCTATTACCGTCAACTAATGTTTGTTAATAGCCTGGTGCCATATGGAGCGAGGGCCTCATCCATGTGGGTAATTCCTCTCTTTGGACAAGCTGTCAATAAAAGACCTCACATTTTGTGGATACATGGGGTAGAGGGGTGGGGGGTG
>JAQQAE010001376.1:0-25807 GCA_029823295.1 Pseudamia nigra
CCATCAGTTGCACCTTTTATCTTTAGTATATGTCTGTAATTTTCATCTTTTTTGCCTCTTTTACATTGTCTTTTGGTTTTTTTTGTGTTATTATTTCCATTTTATTCTTGTTGCATCTTTTACATCATTTTTATCTCTTTTTGGTGTTTTACACCGTATTTGTCGTTTTGCATCTTTTTGAGTCTCTCATAAATTCATGCAAATTATAAATTTTACATGAATATTGCCTCTTTTTGGTCTCTTACATCATTATGCCTAATTCTGCCTTTTTATGTATTTTATGTCATTGCTGTCTGTTCATGTTTTTTGGCACCACCTTTTGTCTTTAAATTAATTTTGTCTTGCATCCTTCTGTCTCTTCTATGTCATAACTGCATGTTTTTTTTTTTGTTTTCCCTTGTCTCATTGCATCTTTTACTGAGCTTGAAAAAAATAATGATGTGACATAATGTGACATTCATCATTTTTTATCATGGCGACATCTTTGCCCATATCCCCCGGGTCTAACTGATGGAGTGGAGTGAAAAAGGGTATTTGAGTGCAAAGCCAGATTAGTGTAATGTATGTAGAGTGTTTGTTGACGTGTGTTGATGTCTGTGAGTTTAGAGCAGGAGAGCGAGTGTCACGTGTAGATCCAGAATAAGCCCATAGCTCCAACAGTGTGATCTGTTGATGCAGCAGCGGCGGTGATGGCGGCGGCTCAGACCTCCAGTCCCTCAGGTCCCTCCACCTCCTTCCACATGTACGCTTTGCAGAAACCACACTCTGACACCTGTCCTCCCCCTTGCTTTAGCTGGCCTTGCCCCCCCAGGCCTTCACTCACTCCCCAGCTCTCTCTGGAGAATCGTAAACCTACTGCAAACTGCAAACACTTGTCGGAGGCAGACACACACGGTCTTGGAATAAAAATGTTCATGACAGATGACACAGCTGATTATCAGGGTAAATGTTATTTTATTCATGATTAAAAGCTGACGTTTGGTTCTCAGTAAAAGTTGAGGAAAATACAGTAGATGGTTATTTGTAGTTTTATTAGTAAGCGATGCAACAAGACCAGTGGTGAATGAATTAACAAGTAAAAATATTATTGTGTTATAAATATAGTAAGTGCTCATAAAAATAAGAACTTGAGTAAAAGTCAAAAACACTGGTGGCTGCCAGTGGTACCGCTCAGCCTCCTGGCAGTAAAATTCCTAATTGGTTCTGTCCTCTTTTAGAACCAAATAAAAAATCTGACCTCTGACCTTAACCTTGCAGTCAAATTCAAAGTCCTTCAAGATTTTTCACAGATACAACTACGGCACCAGACTTAAAAGCCTGTCAATTTGGGGTCAAAGTCACCCAAACTGGAACTCAGCCAAGATTTTTAATATATGCAACTATGGTATCAATTTGTTGATCAATCTGGAGTTATCTTGTTCACCAGACAAGTGCTGATGCTGCCAGCCTGCCTAGGTGAGGAAAATAACCCATCAGCCTTTCCAGGCTGAGCAAGATCTAATAGTGAAAATGATGTAAAAGATTTTCTTTAAAAAATGAACAAAAGCAAAAAGACAAAAAAATAACCTAAAAGATAAAAAGATGGAAACGACTTAAACAACATGCCAGAAAAGAAAAATAACAGAAAATACATGAATTGACAAAAGTTGCATAGACATGCACAAAAATATGAAAACCTATAAAGATGCAAAAATTTGGCCTAAATTATGCAAACAGTTTGAAATTGACAAAAGACAAAAAAATGAAAGATGCAAAAAGATACTACCAAAATATGAAAATAATATACAACACAAAACAATAAAAACAGTAGAAATGGCAAAATGACGAAAATATCATTAAAGACAAGAACAACAAAAACATTTAAAAGAAACACAAAAAACTGAAAATATTGACATTACATAATGATTAAAAAAATTCACAATAAAGCACTATTATTAAATACTTTATACCAACAGAAAATATATACTGTACTTAACAAATTTAGCAGACCACCAATGTCAGGTTTTTGTCAAAATCATATGTATGTTTCTGTAAAAGTATGCACGGGCTCTTAATCAATATTATATTTTTAATAATAAAATGCAATTATTGTTGCTACCTATGAATTTTCAAATTCACTGTTTTATAAAAAGCATAAAAAGTAGCAAAGCACATTATTATTTAGCGATTGAGATGGCAAATTACAGCTAGTCATCTGCATTCCTCAAGAGAAAAATCAGTTATAATGGCTGAATGATTTAATTTCTTAGAGAAAACTTCAGTTTCAAATTCCTCACTCATATTCAGAACGGTACAGCATGGCGAGCTCCTTGAAATGGAAAGAAATCTCATTGAAACTTTTCATGATACAGTACTAGATGGTCTTTGAGACAAATAAACATTCCAAACAAAACAGAGCATTTGGCTTATAGACATATTTTCATAAATGGCACTCAGAGACAATGCAACACATGAGAAGAGCAGCTGTCCACAAGGCCGGTTCCTTACATGTCTACATGATCAAAATCCTCTTACAAAAATGCCCAGAACAATGCAGGACATAAATGGGTTCCATATTTTATAAAATACAGTGGTTGTATTATGTAGCTTACTTGTCAAATAGTTAGGGTTAGCGTAAGTTAGACATGGATTCCAGTATGGTCTGGTGCCACAGTGTTTCACATGGGCTTTGGTTGTTGTCCAGGTTAAAAGAACACATTTTTCTTACACAAAATGTAAGAATCCTGTACAATTGTTTTAGTATTTCCCAGTGATGCTGGCATTTGATTTGCCTAACAACGAGCACAGTGGGTCACACTGTATGAACAGTTCGTAGTCATTTATCCGTTATCCACAGAGGTGTGCAGAGGAAACAGGAGCAGTACACAAAGTAAAAGTACTGCTACTTGATCATTTTAATGACTCAAGTAGAAGTACTCATACAGATAAGTACTTGAGTAAGAGTCAAAAGACAGAGACAAAAAACTATTGAAGTAGTGAGGACCTGAATGATGTGGAATTTGTTTCGTTCCTTTTTTGTTCTGGTTATTTTGATCATATTTGTCAATGTGCTTGATTGTATTGTCAATTTTATTCATTGTGTTGTGTATTTGTTCATTTTTTTTCTTATATGCTATATCATACATTTTTATTCATTTGCTTATTTTAATTATTTTTGTTGATTTTGCCACACAATTGGTTGTGTATTTTGTTGACTTTTGCTCAGTTTTATTGGTTATTTTGATCATATTTGTCAATTTACGGTTCGTTACTTCACGCTAACCATTTTATCACCGAGCTCTAATCAAAACAGTGTTGTTGGAATAATTTAGTCATACGATGTTGTGCATATTCTTCCATTGAAAGGGGATTGTGAATGACTTCATTTGTGCACACGTTCTCCCAGCGTGCACGCTGTTACGCAGGTTTACGGCTTTACTGTAAATCTGTGATACTGACATTTGAAAGCCCGTATACATGTGCTGCCTAATTCCTGCACATGCACACGAGCCGTTCCAGTAGGCGTCCTATGGCTAAACATAGGGCAGAGTCATCACTTAGACGTGTCATGCTGGTATTTCTGTTCAAAGCGTGGTGATGTAGGAGAAGGCCGATCTTTTCTTTCTCCCTCGCTGAGGCTCGAGCTGCTCTGCACAAGCAGCCTGGAGAGATGCCAGGTACTTTTTTCACATTTAAGGGTTGGGATGACATCCAAACACAAGAGCTGGAGTCCTGATGTGGGCCTCAAATGTTATGCAAGGGTATGACTGCAGCAGCATGAAAAAATAAAAATGCATCAAGCCTACATTGAAGCTTTTCTGTTCCTATTGGTGAAAGAGGAACCTCACACCTGGGGCAGGGCCAGGGACACGTGTTCACCACAAATGACCCCGTCTATTAAACATCTTCGCTGAAGGGAAATTTCTGAGGTCTGAGTCTTTCTGTGGAGTGGCGGTGAATCTGTGATTAATGTGCATCTGTTGGACTGTTACAGCGGTAAGGTGTGCCTTTAGGCATCTCGAGGTGAAGTCACATTCTGACACGTTGCCTCATAGATCATCAAGCCACACTGTCAGCTCACACAACACCGACAAACACCTCTAATGACATTCAACATTGCTCTGAGTGTTCTCACAATCAATCACACAATACGACATGCAGTCATAGGCTTTAAACACACCGATGACATGTTTTTATGAAGGTTTGCTTCTTTGTGGAAGTGTTTTGATGATTCACTCTGGCTTTAAAAGGTTTGAAAAAAGCTAAAGAAAAGGAGGAGGGGGTCATGGCGGTTATATCATCACATCCTTTAGATATTTAAACTGCTAGAATACAACTTTAACTCCACCAAAGAGGACATGTTTTTTATTGGTGTGGTAATGTAATGTACCGGGGTTTTTGTTTGTTTTTTAAAAATATGATTTATGTTTTATTTTGGCACATATTGACATACAGCATTAAACTGAGATACTCTATGTATGTGTAATAATAATCGTGAGAAGTGCATTATACTCTGTTACATTAGCGTTATGTTGAAACCAAGGAAAAATGAAATTAACACATTATTTTGCCACTGCCCTTAAAGATATGCATTTATCTTTTATGACATGAAACCTTGTGTAGGCTCAAACATGGCTGGAGAATATGTCAAAATCATTGAACCAAGTCATGACCTCAATAAAGGCTCTTTCAATTTGATGAAATCAGAAGGTTATTTATGATTTTAAATTATCTCTAAACAATATTTTAAAAACACAGCACATGTATAACACATTCTTAAAATTAATTATGTAATAACATCTCATTCTTTAATAAAGCAACAAAATGTAATACATATTCACTTCATTATGTAATAACACCTGAATTTTGTAATCAAGAGCCTTAACACAATATGTAATAAAATCTCATGCTTACAAAGACCAACTACATTACTGCACACTGCATTGTTAAAGACAAAACATTTTTATAGATCCAGCAAAATAAAAACATAAAGCACACCAAAACAGACAAAAAAACAAAATTTTGTTCTCTGATTTCAGGAGCTGGGGGCTTATTTTCCACCACATAAAACTAAACAAAAGGTGTTTGAGCTGAAAACATAAACAAAATACAGCAAACCTTGAAGGCAAAAGAATCTTACATATCATTGTATTTATGACATAAGATTATGTTGCAGTAAATACAATTATTGGTTTATTGCCTGAAAAGTGGCTGAAATGGAGAAAACTGGTGTCAAATTACAGGATAGTGAAAAAGAGAAAACATGGCTTTTGGGCATAAAAGAACACGAAACCCAAATTACTTTAGTTCCTAGAAGTACAGAATGGAAATATGATAAATTAAATGAGGCTTTCCTTTAGAATAAACAAGCCAGGCACATGTCAGAGAGCAATGGCGCTAATCACTTATGGATCTTTAGCTTAATTTATGCAAAAACACGTGTGACAGCGGTTTTTCGATCAAAGTGCAGCGCTGCAAGAGATCTGCTCTTCAAATGAGGTTGGATGGTGGCACACTAAGAAATTATCAGCCCATATCACATCACTCGTAGATAGGATCTCACACTGAAACGCCCACATAACGATGGAATAAAAGTGCAAGCAGAGGGAGCGTGGGTAGCTCTACGTTGAACATAGATTTGGCGCCTGGCCTGTTGTCAGCCATCTCATTAGTTGTCCACCAAGAGCTTCAAATAAAGACTTTTATCACGTATCATGTCTACTTCTCATCACTGCCCAGTTATCTGCTCACTCTATCCCACATGACCACAACCCACAGATTGTATGTGCATCTCAGTCCACGTTGTATAAGGTCCACATTTTGAATACGCACATGCTAGTTTCATGTCGCATTTTTGATTACCCCCACCCCACCCCACCCCACCCCCCCGATTCCAAATATGCTGCAACCTTCAAGGAAAAATGTCTAGGTCACAGTCAATTTCAAGGTTGTACAGTAAATCCATTGTAACATTCAGTTTAGGTCCCTGGACCTAAAATAACCAAATTTGGTGCAGGGTAGTCAGGATAGGGGGAAGGGTTACTATGGCAACCACCACCAAATTTGCTAATTAATTACATCACAGTAATTTTATTACTATTATTTACTATTTATTATTTTTATTAAATAATAAAACGTATTTTGACCTATAGTACCAAAACTAATATAGATAGAGGCACCATATTTTAGCCTCTTGACCAACAACCATTTCTAGCTATGTATTGAGGTTGAAAGTGTCATGTACCCTGGGTTATTGACTAGGCTGATTACAAATATGCCATGACCTTCAAGGAAAAAGGTCGATATCAATTTCAAGCCACATACTGTATGTCTATATATATATAAATATATATATATATATATAGAGAGAGAGAGAGAGAGAGAGAGAGAGAGAGAGAGAGAGAGAGAGAGATAGATAGCTATAAACAAACCTTTATATTAATTAGTTCACTGCGTCAATTTCTGTAGCAAAACTATTTTGACCAACCAAAGCTACTACTGCTTTGTAAGTAATGTTTTGTTAATTTGCTTATTTCTGCTCATTTTTAGTACCTTTTATTAATTTTAGGTTTAATTTGGTTCATTCTGTTGTTTATTTTGTTCATTCCAGTTCATTTCCTGATTACTGTATCTTGGTTATTATTCTTTTTCTTATTTTTTTTAGCTTTTCTACACATTCTCACTGTTTTCATTTTGCTCAATTTCATGATGATTTTGTAGAATTGTCCTCATTTTGTTGTTTGCTTTCTCGATCCAAGTTGCCCCGTCGGATGAAACGTATTCAGTCAAACACACCAGTGCAGTTGCTAGAACCAGCACACATGAAAAGACCAAAACTGACCAAGAATAGAACAAAACATTGAACAAAGATTAATATAACACTCTCACAAATGAACAAAGATGAATAAGACATACAACAAAATGAATGAGAAATAATCAAGGAAAGGACCTGGAATGAAGAAAATAAACACCAACGTGGACAAAAAGCAACAAAATGATTCTCAAAAGTTAAAAAAACGAATGAAATCAATACACTTGAACAAAATAATGGACCAGTTGCACAGAAATGAAAAAATAAACAAAAAAATGAACAAAAAAATGAAGGAAAGAAACAAACAGGAGCCAAATAAATTGTCAATATAATGTGGACAAAAAAATATTTAAAAAAATATACATGCAAAAGAAGAAACAAAATAAACAAAAAAGACAAAATATGCCAATAATGAATAAAATAATTTAAAAAGGGCCCAAAATAAACTAAAATGAACAAATCAAGCAACAAAATGAACAAAAGAAGCATAAAAATGCACAAAAATAATCTACAAAATGCACGAAAATGTAATACAAAAATGAACAAAGCAACAGAAATAAAGAAAATGATCAAAATAAACAACAAAATGTATAAAAACTGCACAAAAGAAGAAACAAAATGAACAAAAAATACAAATTATAAATAAAATAATTAGAAAAGGAGCCAAAAACCACAACAGCCTAAGACAAACAAATGAGGTGTCAAAAGGGACACAAATAATACACAATATGCACAGAATTAAACAACAAAAATGAACAAAACAATCAAGGAAAGAAACAAACCTGAACAAAATCACCAACAAAACAGCAACAATGAATTTATTCGTGATTTTTTGCCAGAGTTGCAAATGTGTATTTTACTCATATTCATACTCATTTGAATCCTTAAATCTACACCTGTGATCCCTGTGAGTGCTGAAAAGAAACCTCCGCCCTTGATGGTAACCTTCAGATTACATTATACAGCCACTAACTCCGCACATGACATCATCTGAAATCAATCTGAACAAAGCAGGCTGAATAAGATAAGCTGCAATAACGCGAATCACATGAGAGCAGCGCGCAGTCGATGTTAAAATGAGTTTCTAAAGTGGAAACTCGATGCTGCAACGGGCCAAGTTTCAGTGCAGTGAAGGAATTATTCAGTGTGCTGCGAAGGCACTGCTTGTGGTGAGCTCACAGTCCTCTCTGCATCATGCGTATAGCCCTCCTCATCTCTGGTGGAGAGCGCAGGCTGGAGCACTTACATAACCCAGTTAAAATATACCCCAGTCACATGTAACATTCAGCCCTGCGGATAGATATCCCACTGTCGCTTGAGCCGCTCTGGCAGCCGTTCAGACATTACAGAGTATAAACACACATGCACTAACACGCACACACACTCAGAGCCATAAAAGATTTGACAGTGAGTCGCTGCCAGACATTCTGCCTGCATGTGAACTGACTGTGGAAAATGGTCAGGGTGCTTTGCTCTGAGTCAAGCACATGTGACTGAGTGGAGGTGGACTGGGAAGAGCCACAAAGGAAGAGGGTGGGTACATGACAGGGTGCCGGAAGTCCAGCCCTTTAAAGTCACCAGAATGCTATCACTTCTCATCTGCATGACTACATAATCTCTAACACCGACTCAATTGGCTGAGCTTTGCCACACACTACTGCCCCCCCCCCTCCCCAAGCTGCTGCAGTGTACCCACACTCCATGCAGTCACATTTGCGGTGTGTGGGCAGGGTTAAACTTGGCGGAACTAGCATTTACTGTAACAGGACGGCATAGCTGGAGGAGTAAGACACACTAGTGAGAAGTGAAAGACACGTTTTCGAAACAGTTACAGAATCCAGACGCGGCGCCTACATTACGCAAGAAACATTTAGACTGGAAGGGTCACTCCATTCAGGGTGTCAGGTTGTGTCTGTTTTTGCCATAACATCTGTCTGTGGAAATCATTAGCATGTTTTGGTTTTCTCCCTCAGACTTTAAAGGCTTAGTAGAAATGTCACACATGAGGTGTTTTTAGTCAGACGTCATTGCATAAGTTTATTGTTAGGTTTATGAAGAAGAAAATGAACAAAAATAAGCAGAAGAATTTTTAAAAAATGAACAAAACTGTACAAAATGATCAACAAAAGGAGCAAACATGAAGACAAATCAACACTGAACAATGAACTGCAATGAGCAAATTACAGAAAGAACAAACTAATCAACAAAAGCGAACAAAATAAGCAAAACAAGCAACAAAATGAACAAAAACCAACAACTTAAGCAACAAAATGAAAAGAAATCAATATAATGAGCAACAAAATGAACAAAAATCAAGAATATGAGCAACAAACTTAACACAAAGGAGCCAGATAGGCAACAAAATTGACAAAAATGAACAAAACAATGAACAAAATGAACAAAATAAGCAACAAAATGAATAAAAATGAGCAACATGAGCAACACAGTGAGTAAATTTGAACAAAATGATACACAAAGTGCAAAGAAATTAAGGGGAAAAAATGAACAAAACAATAATTAAAATATATAAACTAAGCAACAAAAATGAAAAACCTGGTAATGTGAAGAGCAAACTTGACAAAAACAATTCATATAATACACTTAGGGAAAAAAATCAGAAAAAAAAACAAAATTAACAGAAGAAGCCCCAACATACCTCCAAAATGAACTAAATAAGCATCACAATTACAGTAACAAACATAAGCAACATAATCCACAAAATGCACATAAATAAACAAGGAATGAACAATACTGAATAAAAACTAAACAAAATAAAACAAATAATAACACAAATACAAAAAAGTCACACACATATACATAAATCTACACCCATGTTCACAGTGGATGATTACTATTGGTGTCTACTCCTTTCTTGGGGCCAACTTGTTCATAATTTATTGCAAAAGATGAGACGTGACTGGAAGAAGATGGTCAGAGCTCCAAGGCCTCCCTTACCGAGAAACTATTATGTAATCCTGTGACGAAGCCATAAACTGCTGCAAGGGTTCAATATTACTGTATGTACCGACATCCACAGAGAACATCTACTGCAAGCACGGGTGTGGGTGTGGGTGTGTGTGGGGGCGGGGGGTGTCAATTGAACAATTGAAGGAAGAGGGACGGTGGTGGAGGGGTGAGTCAGGCATCTCTGAATCCTCCTGAAATTTTGAGCACATCATTATCTGTGCCCTGGTGAATTGGGGTCTTTTCTGCAAGATTACGAAGGAAAATGAACCAAATAATCGAGAAAATAAACAAAAAAATAACCACGTCTTCATGACTGACATTTTAACTGTATTGAATCCACATATCATACTATTTATATGCATCTTACTTTTTAAATGTGAAAAAGTAACCATGAAGATTTGATCATTATTCAAGATTAAATCCAAATTACCAAAATAATCTACAATATAAAAAGAAAATAGCAAAATAAAGGACAAAATGAACAAAAATTGAACTATATAATGAAGGAATTGAGAAAATCAACCCAACAATAAACATAAATGTCATTATATAAGTAATTATTTATAAAACGAGGTTTTTAGTTGAATATAATATAAATTAAACTCTTGATGAAAGAGGAAAATATGATGAAAACAATCATGAAAGTAAGGAAAAATAAACAAATAAATGATAAAAATGAGCCAATAAGTTGTTGAGAAGTTGTCGAGAAAATAAATCAACATGCAACAAACACTCCTAAAAATGAACAAAATAATAAATAACTGACAAAATGAAGAAATAGCAAAAGCAATCCACAAAATGAACAGAAATTAACAAAAATGTATCAACTGGTCAAGAAAATAATGCCCGCAATGAACAAAATAGTCTACTAAGTACATAAAAATGAAGAAAATGCTAAAGAAATGGAATCAAAATAACAAAAAAATGACAAAATGACAAAAAGAATACAATAATCCACAAAAATAACAGAGATGATCAGGAATGAAACAAATAATCCATAAAATGAACAGCATAGCCCCCCAAACAAACATAAAAAATCTACAAAAGTAAACAAAAAAATTTATCAAAGTCTCAAAAAATGAAGAAAACCACAAACTATAAACAGGAGAAAATAAAAAGAAAGAAGAGAAATGATCATAGAAATATTAAATGTCCAGAAAATGAAAAAAATTTAAAAAGACAGAAGAAAATGAACAAAATGATCAGAATAATAATCTAAATAACTGAGAGTATTTTTTTAAGAATCAGCAAAAAGAACAGAAATGAACCAAATAATCCAAAAAGGGAACAAAAAATGAACAACATAATTTAGAAAATGAACAAAATAATAAACAAAATAACTGAGAATGAAAGTAAAACAAAATGAACCAAATAATCCACAAAAAACAGTACAAAAAACAATGTACAAAAATTCATCAAATAAACAAGAAAATGAACAACATAATCCCAGAAAAAATGAAGTACAAAACAAATAACAGTCTCAAAAAAATGAACAATATAATCCTGCCAAAAATGGGGAAAAAAAGAAAATGAACAAAATGATAAACTAATTCAGAGAGAAAATTTAAAAAGACAATCAATAGAATAGTAGCATGAACAAAAATAAACCAACTGAAGAAGAAAAGCTCATTACTTAATGTAAAGCAAAGGGTTTAAATTCAGAGACAACAGCAAATTATATCTATGGTGGAAAAATGGCCTTTCTGTAACATTCTTACACCCTGCAGTCTGCACCTATGACTGCATGTGCTTCGTTTGTGTTTACGTTCGTCAACATTGTTCTAAACATTCCAGACGCTCTTCTTCTTCCCGAGCTCCAACCAAACCAGGCTTGGCAACACTGGGGTTATTAGTGGTGAGTAATCATAATGCGGACAATGCTGTGGAAAGCCTAATGATCTGTGTCCCAATTTAGACACACTCCCCATGTTACGCTGCACACACACACACATACACAAATACACACTGAGACACACACACAGACACGTCAGTCTAGGTCCAGATCTCACCCAGGACAGCATATGGCCCAAAGCCAGAGCACACGAGCTGAGTCATATGTACAGCTCACGGCATTGGACAGCTGCTAGTAAGACGAGACACACACAAACGTGTCCTGCTGCCAGCAGCACCCAAACACTCCCATTTATACACCCATGTGCACTTGCAGTCGCTCACTCTGGCAGCTCAGGACATGGTTGTTCACTGGATAGAATGCGATACGAAGCACAGGTCACGCAGGGCTATTGGCAAACACTGCGCGCCCGAGTGAAACTTGTGTTTTCAATGGCAGAGCTTTACATTTCTCACATCACTCTGAAAATGAGAACCAGACTGCGCCGTATATCATGCTCTAAATCGTACACACATGCATGAAAACCTCAGGAGGCTACAGGGCTTCCAAGATTTCTAGTCTGAGGTGTGGCACTGACGTGATCCATATGTCGAAAACAACTGAAGCTCTTTATATTTGCAGGGAAGTGCGTTCTTTGGCCTTTAATAGTAACCGTTTTCATGTGCAGCTCTAGTTTTTATCATTTTGTTTTGTCCAGGTCTTGGTTGAATTATGTTATTTTTCCTCTTATGGACAAAATAAGCAACAGAATGAATTAATCCACATAATGAACAAACAGGAACAACAAATGAGCAGAAACTTACAACATAATAAAGACAATGCACAAAATAAGCAACAGCCCCCCCATCCCCTCCCCGAAAACAAAAAAAAGAAAAGCAACAGCCTGACCAAAAATAAACAAAATGGGCAAAACAGGGAGGAAACTTGAATAAAACAACCCCCAAAATGCACAGAAATTAATAAAAATAAGAACAATAAGGAGGGAAGGGAAGAAAAATGAATAAATGATGCAGCTAAATGAACAGAAATGAACAACATAAGAAACAAAATAATTCAAAATGATTGGAAAAAACAACAAAATGAACAAAAATGAGCACAATAGGCAACACAACAAGCAAGCTTAAAGAAAACACACAGAACAAGCAACAAAACAAAAAATAAATTAACAAAGCAACAACGTAAACAAAAAAAAGAAAATAAGCAGGAATTGAAGAAAAATGAACAAAAGTGGCAAATTTAACAAAGATGAACAATATAAGTAACAAAAATGTGCAAAGCTACAAAACATTCCATAGAGAAACACACACCACTCACTCATGCCTTACTTTTGTCTTGGCCTAAAACAACTCATTTTGATTTTTGTGTTGTTATGTCACAATGACAGAGCTTATTTCCACCACCTTGCGTGCACATACCATAAGTATTTCACTTTCAAATTACATGCAATATAGATGCCGTTTCATTCTTCACATACAGGCAACTCGCCATCCAGGGCATTTAAGATCAGAGTGGTTTAGAGCAACATAAATTTAGTGGGGTGGTACAATAAACCTTTTGACTTCCACCCACAAGACTGGGGTTTGAGTCCAGCTTCGTGTGCCTTCAATTTCAACATTTTGTGTGTTTTCTGTCTATATCTTGCCTCAATCCTTTTCCCTTAACCCTAAATGAAAAAGTTGTCTTGTCATTGCATGGTGAGGTACCTGGGATATATTTGTATGAAATGGGGTGACAGTGTTCTGAACCACCAGTATCAACCTGGATCCTAGCAAGGTAACCTTGATGGCAACAGAAAAGGGGTTTGGTCAATAGACCACTCATTTACATTAGAACAAGACTGTATATAAAGGATGAACAAACCCTCTGTGACACCACTCACAAGTTTGTAAAGAGCTGTTTGGAGGCTCAAACAAGGAGCCTCGGGTGCCGCTGTATTGGATCCAAAAATGAGCTTTGATGTGGAGGTAGAATGAAGGTGCTTTCACACCTGTTATTCCGGTGCAGTGGTTCAATTGCTCCCACAAGTTACTACAATGTTGCAATTCTCAACTAGTTCAGTCCACATTCACACCAGTGTTTTTGCTACCGAACCAACCACTGTGAATGTTGTACATCCCCCCCACTCATGTGGCGGCGCCGTTTACAAAATACTGTGTTTTGGGTGATGTAAGTGAGAGCTGATTGTAGAGGGAAAAATCCAACAGACGAAAATATCGGATTTATGCTTTATTTCGGAATAATGAATAGCACTATCTTACTTGTTTTTGTGGCGATTTATTATTATCGTTTGTTTGTGCAAAAAGCACTAATACTGTTATTGTTCCACCATGGAAATCGTATTCAGGTCGAAAACACTGAACTTCTTTATGGTCGATCAAAACCGCACTCTCGCATCTGTTTGCTGAAAATTGAAAAAATTTCTGAGTTTTTGTGGGTGCTTGACAGTTGAGCACTAATGTGCTCATCTGACCATATGTCGATGAGGCACTGTACCTCCTCTCTTCACCATGTTTGTCCCCGAATCATCTTTCAAAACTAACTGACATAGAGAGGCTTACTAGCTTCTTGAAATGTATGTCACAGCTTGCTATGGAAGCCTCCATAGACCAAAAAGTGCTACATTACAGACAGCAGGACCGAATCGAGGCCGGTCAGAGTTCTCACCATTTAGTGTGCTATAAAAGGTTAAACCAACAGACACTGACACAACCTGTTTGGAATATGGTTACAAGTATGAAGTTTACCCACATGTTGCACTTGATGAACTGTGTACTTTGATAACATGAAAGTCAAAATACATATCCTGGAGCCATGACTTACTTTAGCTAGTATGTTTTAACAGGTATGGGAAGTTTACTTTAATGCGGAAATGATTTGTACATTTGATATTTATGACAAGAAGTTGGCCTGATAATGATTTAGAACACTTAACAGTGGTGTCTCATATTTTGTGTACTTTTGTACTAGGTGTTGTAGATATTATTCTAAGAAGTGCATTAACTTGTTTGTATATTATAGTTGTCTTGTAAAGTAGATTGATGACATGACCAACACCGTTGGTTGAAGAGTTTAAATGTCCCACTCTGTGAAACTCTGTCTTTACTGGGTTTTCTGGCTCATATAAAACTCTATGTAACATAAAATCTGTAAAAATATGACCATGCTTTGTATTGTCAGTTTTGAAAAATCCAGACAAGACGATGGACAACAAGAAAAACGAGAATTCATAAAAGATTATAGTCCAGCTATAGGGCTGGACTGTAATAATGCCATAATAATAAGCAGATTTCAAAATGGTAAAACATCAGAAGTTATAACCAATCATATCCAAGTATAAATGAACCTCGCCCATGATCAACTAGCCCCCATTCTTGATTTTTATAACTCTGCGTTTACTGCATCCTTGTGTCAGAATATGGATTCAACCAATCACAGTATTTTCTGATGATTTACAATTAGGGCTCTGTAAATCCACAGAAAAATCTATTTAACACACTTTACTTTGTCAACACCCTTACAGAAACCTTTAACAGACATATACACTGCTGGTCAAAGGTTTGGACACACCTTCTCCTTGTTTGTTTTTTTTTCTTTATCTGTATTATAACATGTTTTATAATATAGACTGTCCAAAATAGCTGCATTTATAGCTGTGCATTCTCTCATCAGGTTTACAAGGCAGTCAAGCAGAATGATTTTCAGTTCACAGGTGAGTTCATTTGTCTTCTTAATCTGCTTTAGACCCATAGTTGTCTTGTGCAGAGTAAGGATGGTTACAGGGTCAACAGCCTTACGAGTGCTACTACAACTACCGTACTGTACAAATCCAGATATGGCAAGAAACACTTTGAAATCTCAAGAACTTTGAATGTATCCCCAAGTCTAGTTGCCGAAACCATCAAACACTATGATGAAACTCATGAGGATCGTCTTAGATTATGAGTTTTTTTTTAACTACCAGCCTGAGACACAATTTACATCACCTTAGATAACACTTAATCGTTCTGGCGACTGCAAAAAAAAGACCAAAAAATTGATGACATAAGAAGGAAAGTGAACAGAAACTCCAAAATCCTTGTATAGCTTCTATAGTTTTCCTGGGATGATACAATTAAACTCAATGATGAAGCTCCTTTTGTTTCATATGCAAGGTGGAAGCAGAATGAGGGCACTGAAAGCACAGTGAGCCAATCAGAGTGATTTTTAATTATCCTGTCATCTCATAAACAGTCTGCTCGAGTCTTTTTTGACCCCAGACTTTCTGACGACAGAGAACTTCCTCCCAAATCCCAGCGACCCACGTTTCCCTTTTTTGTCCTCCAGGCTTCATGTCACTGCCGAGCACATTACACCCACTTCAAAGCACAGGAAACACACATCTCGATTTTTTTTAAATTTCAGATGGAAAGAGTTATTTTCAGCCTACACACGTCTTGACTGTATATGCCCAGCATGAAATCTGGAGTCTATATTTGTTTTTAACCTTTCAAATGTCGGTTTCAAGTTGAATCTTTAGTGAACATTTACGTAATCATAATAATCCAGCTCCCTTCAGTTTCAGCGCCATTTGTCATCCGCATAAAGAACAACAGCGGCAATTTGCAATCTCCTCTCAAAGGGGCCTTTCATGTGTGCATTCTGCTGTCAGGATACGCGATGAGTCACACAAAACAAACTGGCACTGTGATTTTCAATTTGTCAGAGAGGCAGGCTGATTCTGTATCCCACAGAGACATGCCTCCTGCTCCCATTCATAAAAAAATAAAAGACAAATCAGAGACTCACGCCTACTTTATTACAGGGCATACACCAAGCATCTGCACTGTTAGGAAAATGCAGCATGTGTGCGTGGGTGTGCGCCAGTGCCACACCTCAGCCTATGGACTAGAAATCTTGGAAGCGCTGACGCCTTTCGAGCTTTTCATGCAGTCGTGTACAATTTGCAACATGTTACACCGTGCAGTCTGGTTCTCATTTTCAGGGGGGATGTGAGAAATGTAAAGCCTGAGAAAAAAACACATAAAAGCTCGTCACACCAAATGAGGATTTCAAAGGAGCTCACCTCGTTTCTTCTAAATGTACTCAGAGAAGCAGAGGTGGGTAGTACTCAAGTACATTTACTCCTGTGTGTGTATTTCAGTAGCTTTTCCATAATAAATGTACCTCTGAAAGTAGCTGGTTTACACAATACTTTTTACTTGGTGCAAAACGTATACTTGGTTCCATGTGGACACAGCTCTCTGAGTACCAGTGATTTTTACACCAACACTGTTTTCCACAAAAAACAGCGGAACTTTACAAAGTCCCAAAATGAGCAAAAAACAAAAAAATCAAGTACAAAATAATTAAATTTATTGATAAAACAAAAAAAGTAGCAAAATTAATGAAAATAACCAAAATAATGAGGTAAATTATCAACATGGACAATATAACCAATATATTTTCGCAATAAATGAACAAAATAAGCAGTAAAATTTGACAAATTAACAAACCAAGCAACAAAATGAGCAATAATGATCTAATTAATCAATATATAACCCCAATTCCAAAAAAAGTTGGAATGTAAATAAAATGTAAATTTAAAAAGGATGCAATAATTTCAAAAATAAGCCCATATTTTACTCCCCAAAACACAAAATATCAGATGTTGAAACAGACATCTTACCATTTCATGGAGAATCATGTAAAGCAATCAAGTAAATCAACAGAATTAATAAATGAGGCAATAAAGTAGCACTTGTGCCTCACAGCTAGAAGGTCCTGGGTTCGATCCCAACGGCAGGCGGCGGGGTCTTTCTGTGTGGGTTCTCTCCGGGTACTCCAGCTTCCTCCCACAACTGAAAACATGTACGTACTAGGTGAACTGGCTACTCTAAATTGTCCATAGTTGTGAATGCAAATGATTGTCTGTCTGTCTGTCTGTCTGTCTGTCTGTCTGTCTGTATAGTCATGAAGTCTCAAATTGTGAAGCACCTAGAGATAATCAGTGATTATGATTGGCGCTATACAAATAGAATTGAATTGAAAATGAACAAAAAAAATAACTGAACCAAAACAAAATGTAAAAAAATGATAATCTTCAAGAAAATTAACAAGACTGAACAAATGGTAAAATGAACAAAAGAAGTCAAAATAAATAGTCACAGAAATGAACAACTGTCTTGACTTTTTGTTCATTTTCTATGTGTTCATTTTAATGATTAGTTTTGTTAAATTCTTCTTCTTGGGCCTCTAATTTTATTCATTTCCTAGATTTTCTATATTGTTTTGTTCTGTTTGATCAATCATTCAAATTGTGGCCAGGGAGGATAGGTGGTTTGAATGGAGGGTGAAGGAAGCCATTTTTGTGAACGTGGAATGACCTTCTCTTAAATAGAGGGGAAGGACTAAAGGCATATTTATACTCCACACTAAGTTCACATATGCATGCCGAGGGTGTGTTCCCTCCAGTCCCAGCGTACACTATGTACCAAGTTTGGTACATTTCCGAGGAGCTTATGGATGCGTACCTCAACGCAGAAAACGGAGCAGTACCACTAGAAGTCGTGGAGGCAGTGTTGCGCAGTATAGCCCATGTTTCAGAAGCAGAAGAAGTAAAAGAACAGCCTGCACCATAAACACCAAAAGATTAACTCAAATGCCTCAACTTTCTGAGGAGAGGCTGCGCCATACACTATATATGTTACTGTCATCCTGGGCAACATCTTGGAACCAAAAATAGGATGCAACCATATGTGGATGAATGGCGGTGGTGCAACCAGAGTGGCAGGGAAAGCTAACTAACCACTAGCTTACGGATGCACTAAAATTTCACCAAGCAGTGCTAGACAAAGTCATATTACAGTGCCGTTAGTGTAAACACTTACCCACATCTGCAGTTGAGTGTATCTCAGGTAAAACTATGCCCATATTGAATAAATAGAAGATACGAAGGTCCGACTCAGTCCGACCCCACCGGCGAGACCAGTTACCATATTAACATTTCAATAAACCCCCAGCATGGCAGTGATTTGTTGGATTATTTGCCGTAATATCTTAAAAATGGAGCAAAAAGTTAAAGATGGGCCAGATCACTTATTAGAGGGTCTAAATAAATTGAGAGCATAATGACTCATGACAAATATTTTTTGCTTACTATTTAGAGAAATCCAATGTAACTCTGCACTAGAGGACAGAGCCATCTGCCCGGTAGCAGATGTATTGCGTCCATCCACGCCGATGTCAAGTACACATCGGAGTATAAATGCCAGCGACGTTTGACAACTTTTGATACGCAATGCACTTAGCGTAGAGCATCTCTCACCCATTTACCGTTCTATTCTTAGAACTCTACCCAGCTAAACTGGAGCCAATTTCCTGGATTGTTCACCCTCCACCTGTTACCATCCTCAGGGTGAAACCTCCAATGACCCTCTATGACCCTGCCTTTGTCAGGGACAGGGACCCCAGAGACTCTGTAATGACCGTGGCACAGGTGAAACTAAACTAAACTAAGGGTGTACTCACACTGGCAGTTCGTTCCACACCTGGGCGCGTTTCACACCTTTAGCGCAGATTGTTTGAGTAATGTGAGTAGAAGCGAGCCATGCTGCGGCCCCGGGCCTCAGCGCGGTTGGAAGAGGTATTCTACGGCACGGCACAGGTGGTCACGCACGCATACGAGCACGGCGACCATACGTGCATATGATGTAAAATCACCGCATCATTCACTACACTCATGTCAAAACAACGGCAGCAGCTGAAAAAAGCTCCGCCTGCGGGCAGCGCGGTTAATTGCAAATCGTCGTCTTGCATTCTCGAGAAACCTACAGTAGGTGTGTCACCGGACAGTATCTGAGCGAAATGGCACAAACTTCACCATAAAATTATTACGATCATCTGTACGTTTCCCTTGTTGTGATCCATGATACCGAATCTGTTGAATGCGGCGGCTGCAGCTTCTGATGACGTACACACAATGTACAAACGACGTGATGACGTCTGTACAAGACCAATCGAGCCTCGGCCTGCAGTGATGTGAGCAGAGACGCGCCGGGGACTGGAAAGGTGTGAAGTGGGCCCCGGCTCGGCTCCAGCCAAAATGGCCCTAGTGTGAGTACATGTACGCCCAACCTCAACTCTGGATTTAACACAGTAGACCAGTGCGTCTTCAACCTAAACAACCAGTCCAGTCGCCGGAAGAAAACCATACACCTTGGTTAACTATTTGTTCATTATTGTTCAAATATATTCTTAGTTTTCCCTTTTTGTTGATTTTAATTTTTTTTTGCTCCATTTCTTCATACTCTCTTTACTTTTTGGTCATAGCCATTATTTTGATGTTCTTTTTATTTTGTCAATTTTTGTTCTTTTTAGTAATTATTTTTGTAATTTTTGTTCATTTTCATAACGTTTTTTGTTAATTTTATGTTTTTAAAAGATACTTTTGTTCAATTCATTACTTGGTGTATCATTCCATATTATTTTGGCAATATTTTTAATAAGTTTTGGTTCATTTTTCATATTATTTTGGTCATATTTTGTCATTTTCCACATTATTTTGTTCATGTCTTGTCATTTCATTGACCTTTTCTCCAGCTGATTAATTTAAAATATTTATTTTGTTTTCTTTTCATTAATCATGTAATTTTTTTATATAACCTGGGCCAAACGTGGAGTTACTGTCTCTGGTTTTCATTTCAGACACATTTCCACCACTCTGTAAATCGTCAGTGGCTCTGTAAACTCTTCTAGGCCTCCTCTAATCTTCACCATCCAATGAGGGACAGGCCCAAAGAAGGGTACTTATGTTGTTTTTTTTTCCTGAGTGGGTGTATCCCAAACACACATGATCACGTTTGCTGTGAGAGGCTTCGTGACTCACAGGGTCGAACTGCTCTGGGCTCAGGATCCTCCGGCCCCAGACAGAGCTCGTCTAATCCCACCCCTCAGGAAGTTGAGCTGAGGTCCTGTGACTCATGCCTTTACCGTCACTGTGTCTTAAAACAGGGGGAAAAAACATACTGTTCACCTCAATGGCATCCACTACGATATGCACTGGTGCTTTTAAAGGACATTCCAACTAATGTTTGGTTTACAGATGTTACAGAGATAAACTATGACCACATGGAACCTTATTTAAATATATCTTAATACATCATTTATTAAGACATAAGCACATTTACATGGAAATAATGAAGTTATATCAAGGGCTTTTAACTATGTGTTTAAATACAATCTTCTTTCTTTAGTTACATACATAAATTAAGGTGCAAATTTCAAAGGTGGGTGGCATTCTTAAATTCATTGTAGTTTCCTAAAATAATTTCTCTTCATTTTCTGGTCATTTTTGTTCATTTGATGGTTTGCTTTGTTATGTAATTTAATCCATTTTGTTGATTGTTTTTATTCATTTTGTAATACTTTTAAACTGAATATGACCCATGTTAGTTTTTGAATATTTTTGTTCATTTTGTTGATTATTTTTTGTTCACTTTCGTTCATTTTGCACATTATTTTCTTAAATTTGTGGATTTTTTTTGATAACCAAAAATAAGTAATAATCTCATTGTTCACATATAATTTTCCAATTTGGTACAATTCCATTATTTTTCAGACATTTTTGTTTATTTTCTAGACTGTTTTGTTCATGTTTTTTTAGTATGTATTTTTATTTTGCTAGTTTAATTTTTTGTTTATTCTGTTCATTGTCTGCTGGAGGTTTTTTTCTTCTGTTAGAGGAAATTTTTCCTCCCCCTGTCGCCCTTGGTTTGCTCCTGGTGGTTCTTTTGTGTTTGCTCTCTGTATAATCATGAGATCTCGGTCTTGAATTGTGAAGCACCTAGAGATAATCATTGGTTATGATTGCCGCTATACAAATAAAATTTAATTGAATTTTCTTTTTTTGTTTTTGGTCTTTTTGTTCATTTCTTTAATGAATTTAAGCAGAAAATTTAATGTTCAATGCTAAAGATTTAGGAAGACACAACTGCAATCATTATTTGCTCATTGGCCTGTTTATTGTGTTTATTTTCATGCTTACTTTGTACATTTAAGGTATTATTTTGTCACTTTTTGTTCTATTTGTTTAATTTTGTTGCTTAATTTGCTCATGTTTGTATATATTCTTGATTATTTTGTTGGCTTTTCGTAAATGTAAGAAGAAAACGTACAAATTCATGCAACAATAAATCTCAGAACCACCAAGAAAA
Source organism: Pseudamia nigra (assembly GCA_029823295.1). Lineage (NCBI taxonomy): Eukaryota > Metazoa > Chordata > Actinopteri > Kurtiformes > Apogonidae > Pseudamia > Pseudamia nigra. Next base: position 21,800 of record JAQQAE010001376.1, read on the forward strand.
TCAAGAGTTGGACGCTGAAAATGTCCAGGACAAGACAGAGGATAAAAATGTCTAAAAATGCTCCCCAATGTTGAACTGAAGCTACGCCCTTGTTCCCAGTTGTGTCTGAATTTGCTGACTGGGCCAGGCGGCTCAGTTTACCCACATACCACAAGTGAAGCATCAGCATCCAGATGATACAATGAGGGAGAATGCCTGCACAGTGACCAAAACTAGACCTGGAGTGACTTTTCGTCCAGTTGTTGAAATGAAACCGATCCGCGTGTCCACGTGTTGGTGTCATTTCCATCTCCTTTGCATATGTAAACCGGCCTCGCCTATCGCCTCGCAGCTGCACACACACAACGAGCCCATTCGTCAGCCGGTGCCGTGTGAGGAGCAAATGGGAGCCGTGGTCGTCCGTAATCCCGCCCTCCCAGACACGTTGCCTTGGGAGAAGCAACACGGGCCGATCACTGGCTTCACTGCCTCTCTACACTTCGTCAGTCCAGCACGTCGGCTGCCCTCGTCCGACACCGCTGTGGGATTTTACCGCTGAACAAAGGGAAGAGGACAGAACCATCCGCTCCATCCTGGGAAGGTAAATAGTGCGCCTGATCCGCTCCGAATCCCCGCAACAGGCGTAGGCGCGTGTGCGTAAAAGCGCGTAAACGGCGACTATACGTTTTTAAATCATACCTTTTCTCCATCATTGTGGTTCATTTATAATAAAAGGTGTTTATTTGTGGTGGATGATTAATGACAGTGGCACTTTAGGCGTGACAGTGATGCTTGCCCCCGCCTGCGTTTCTGCTTTTATATAATCTAACAGTGTCTGCTGCCAAATTTACTGTGACTGATGAGGAAGTCTATTGTGTCTGTTGCCGAACTGCTGTGAAATCTAGCGGATAAATCCCACGATAGGATATCGTTTTTGGCTTATTCTTTATGAGAACATATCAGTCGTCTACTTCTGCTAATTATCAGCATTTTCGTGAATGTTAACGCGCGTTTTTGACATTTTTGGTGCGTAAATGTAAGGACATCTCTGTCCGTGTGCCCCACCTACACAGGTAGATAGAGACACATAGATTATAAAAGATATTTTTGAAGAAATGTCATTAAAAAGCAAGTTGTTTTCTCACACAAGCGATTTGGATTTGAAACACTATCTGAGGAATTTGGAGGCCAAACGTGTGCTACTTGTATCGTGCTTTACAATCATACATGTTCAAAGTAAGGTGCTCATACTTTGGTGTTAGCTGGATGGGTTACAAAATGACTCATAGGTGTGTAATTTAGTTTGCTAACCTGACATTTCTGTGGCAGATGTATCTTATAAAAAAGCTTGTATTGCCATCCTGGGTGAGTCTTATAAGATGTGTCATGTAATAGGATACTTTGCATAGTAAAATACTATTAGACAAAGGTCTGATAAAGGTCATTTTAACATAAGGGTAAATTGCACAAAATGCTCTTTCTGGCCTTGGTGTGTTTGTTTATGCTTGTATTACATGTGTGGTTACCGGTACTGGTTTTTTTTTTTTTTTTTTTTTTACATTTTGTCCCATTAGAAACATCAATTTATTTTATTGTCTGTGTTATTTTAGAGCCTGTATAGTCAGAAAATTCCAACTCCACCCTCCGGAACAGTGCAGTCTAAAGGTGGTCGTCTTGAGACAAAGAACTAGGGGGCAATTAACTGCCCTAAATTGAAATTTAACAGGAAGCAACAGACGAGTGAGGTGGAAACACATAAATAGTCTCCATAAAATTGGTGTTCTTCCTTCCTTCATCTTGTTAATCACCAGGAAGCATGGTCAAGAGATGTAGCGGTACAGTCAATAGGCATCCGAGGGAAGCGTTTGGCTGCATGCATTTTATTCACAGGGCATTCTTCATGTTGAACAAAACCAGAGCTAGTCTTCCATTTTCTAAAATCCTTTTATCCCCCAGAAGTGTCACTTGTGTTGCTGGGAGGTCTGCAGTGTGAGCCAGCGGTTGTCATGGTGGCAGACCTCTGCCCCTTTGAATAAACAGCCTCTCAATGTTTATGAATGACTGGGGTGGCAGCAGCTGGCACGGCAGCTGATACAACCTGAATAGGGGGAATCAGCCGGGTGATTTTTTTGAAATGCTGAGTGAAGTGGGACAATAAACAACATTCTGTTTGAAGAGATTCAGCAACACCAAATTTCCATTCTGTGACTGGAAAAAGAGTGCAGAGGAAATTGTTGTAAACACTGGGATGTTTGGTGTTTGCAGTACATGGTGACAGGCTTGTCCCTGTTTACTGGCTCAGGTGTTACATCTGCAAAGCAAACTGGTCACTGTGGCCTCTCCAACTGTGGTTTGAGTGTCACCATCTGCTTCATGTACTGTAGCTCTGTTTCACTGCCTTTATTTACATCGCTTTGGAGGTGCTTTTAATTACTGTTTTTATCCAGACTCACTGCTGCTCAAACCTTTTGTGCCAAGTTCTTTTCTTTGTGCCACCTTCTGTTTTGTTGCATTATTCTAACTCTGGGTTTCTCTCTGTCAGGTCAGTGATGGTCAGTGCTAGTTAGAGCCTGTAGCCAAGGATGTCTGCTACAGATTCGGACAACTCCATTGACTGGCTGGCTAGTGACAATGAGGACAATGAGAGCGAACAGGGGCTTGACTGTACCAGAAAGAACAGCCAGACACGGGCTTCTCTATCCCCCAGCGTCGCACCACACCTGGGCCCGTCTGACAGCAGCTGCCACCGCAGCAAGATGAAGGAGGATAACAGTAAATGGAGCGAGGTCAGACAGGCCTCCAGCCAGGGATCGCCCTCCTTCTGCACAGAGAGATGGGGCAGGGAGGCTGTTGGATTGTGTAAAACACAACAAGGTGAAAGAACAGCTGGCAGAAACACTCAGCAAGCACTGAAGAGAACTCACAGCTCCGAGGAGGACGAATGCAAGGAACGGCAGCTTATTTCTGAAAAAGACCGGCTCTTCATGAGTAAGGTGAGATCCTTGTGACTCACGTCTGCTTCCCACAGCCAGTTGACGGTGTCAACAAAACTAGAGCATGCCCTATCACCTAGATTGAGTCCCCTGTTGGTTGCCCAGAAAGAAAGAAAGCCCTTCCCTGTAATCCACGCAATCTAATGAATCTTTTGTCATTTCCAGTGCATGGAGCTTCAGTGCTACATTCGTCCACTGTCATTAATCTTGAATGGCCTTCGTTCAGGGAGATACAGAGAACGTAAGTCAGTCCTTTTATATCCTTTTATATGTGTTCTTCCTGAAAAATGTAGAAAAAGCTCAATAAATTAAGAGTGTTTAAGTCAACCATTATGTAGATGGTCTGCCTATCTTTCGCTCTGTCTCTGCCCTGATCACTCTTCTGGATGATGTGAAAATTATAGATCGACTATACAGCTTGTTATTTGAGCATGTGTCCCTGAGGCAGGCGAGCAAGGTCTCTAAACATGTAGGATTACCAAGTAACCGCAGATATTTCCTCATTGTATGTCTTTTACAATGGAGCTGTGAGTAAAGTGTACACAGCACATACTGATCTCTACTTTCAAAACACTGAGATAAATGAGATTCTTGGCAGGAATGAGTAAGAACTACATGTACCACAGTGCTCGGTGAAAGCAGCTGTGGTTTGTGTCGTCTGCTAAGCACCGTGACGTTCTTTCAAAATGGCACCATGTTCAGACATTCTGGAGAAGTGCTTAGTTTGAGATCTTCATCAAACCTGAACCTTGTGTGACCCAACACTTCCTGGACGCAGAGGCAGGGAGTCTGTTCCCTCTCACACACTTCACACAACCCATCTGCTGCACACCCTCAGCCTGCTGCCAGCACACTTCATAGTACGACTTCCCTCTTTTCCAGGACTCAGCAGTTTCCAGGAGAGCGTGGCCATGGACAGGATTCAGAGGATCATGGGTGTCCTGCAAAACCCCTGCATGGGGTAAGTGTCCTCAGCTTGACCCACATATTATTATATATGTGTGAGAGTTAAATCTACATTTAGTATAGCTCCTAT
>JAQQAE010001377.1:0-25801 GCA_029823295.1 Pseudamia nigra
TGCGAATATTATCAAAATTGTGCACCAAACACCTCCAGTATCTAATGGGTTCATCCTTGGCTCAAGGGCTACCTCTGGTGGAAATTTTATCAAAATCTGTCCAGTAGTTTTTGCTTAATCCTGCTAACAAATAAACAGACAAAACAACATGAATACATGACCTTTGCTGGTCAAAAAATAACAGTGTGGGTGAACAACAGCCTTGGCACAGGTATGCGCTCTCCGAGTGGCCTGTAGTTTAGGAATGGTATACCTGGGTCAGACTCCTCTGCAAAAGCAATGATATGTTCACCATCAACATCATCCTCCTGGGAAGTGAATAAAAACAAACTGAACAGACGTTTTCACTGACAAATGGCTGAATAGAGTCATGAATGATTTTTAGAAGTGCTTACCCAGATCTCATACATGTTGTGTGGTTGCAGCTTCCTCAGAGTTGGTCTTGAAACACACATATGGATTTGATTTGATTACTTTTCTGATTCAATCTATATTTACTTATTTGACCGTCTCAACACAGTGCTGATAAGACTTACCTGTCATTCGCTTCAATGAATTTCACCAGCTCCTTCTCAGTGTATGGCTTTCCTGGAATGACCACTGGCTCATCAATGAAGGGCTCGTAGAAGTCGACCTCATTTAGCTTCAGCCCCAGCTCCTTGGCAACCTGTATTATAAAATCAAATGCTTGGACCCAATAACAACATAAATGACTTTAGAACCCTGTATATGTCTGTCTGCATCTGTAATTGACCTCAGTTTTTGAGTAATGTCAGGTTGGATATTTGGAGTGATTGCTCATTCCTTTCGTATCAAATCTGCCCATACTCAGTTTGATAACACTTCCGACCATACTGACATTGAAATGACATCCACTCCATTCAAGGCGTGTGGTTTTCCTTCTGTCGACTGGACAGGTTTACAGGTTTGGTTTTCAGAGACTCTGTAACGACCCTGGCCCAGGTGAAACTAACACCTTTAAGGATGAAAGAGGGGAGTCCTGAGTCACAGAGGATACGTTCTGGTTGCCTGCATGAGTTGATTTAGAACTGAAGAAGCTTCCTGGATAAGTGGTGAAACATCTTCAAACCAAATTTCCAGTCCAGTCGACAGAAGGAAAACCACACCCCTTGGATACCATGACTTGGATGACTGAGAATCTTCACAGACACATCCACTCCATCTACTCCAAGTCTATCCATCCATCCATCCATCCATCATCCTCCACTTAAGGGTCTTGTGAATCAGTTTGCCTTGGGAGACCCTACCAGGGGCAAATTGCCCCCAACAACATCGTTTCTAGAATCACTCAGGCACGCAACCTCCTCCATCACAAAAAGATGGCAATTTAAGGAGGGGCTACTCCAAGTCTGGCACAATAGAGTTATTCAGCATGGTGGGTTAGGGTCTGCAATTGCTGATTGTCTAGATAAAAACTAAAATACTCTGCCTATTCCAATCTTAAACATTCATTATTCATAATATTCTTCCTACTTCATAAATAGAAAGTTTCTGGGGTTCCTCAAGGCTCCGTTTTCGGAACCTTACTTTTTAAATAGAAATTGTGGTAATGAATATAATACAGTAAAAACAGAAGATCTGTAATTTCACCAGCGTATCAGTGTCTCAACACATTAATAGTTGCAGGATAGGGAGGGGTCCCAAAAGGGGTTGGCAAATCAAAAAAGAATCAAAGTCACAAAATTTGCAATTGAACCTTTTACCTCAATTTGCTCAGTTTTTGGTTTCCAGAATATATACTACTCAGACATGTTTACTCCAATCAAAAGGTTTGTTTTCCACTGATCATGTCTTTGATGTCTTTTTAATATCTTTGAATCTTGAATTTGACCTATCTTTTCTATGTCTGTATACTTGTATATCAGTATATGTTTCTATACTAGCATGTTTTACTTTTAAAAAACACATTTTCTTTTTATTTTTAACATTATGCTTGCAAATGATGTTAATGATTGCCCACCTTGGCGTTGAACGTGGCGAAGAACTTGATGTGAGGATGGTACTCTTCAGCGGCATCAGCAAAAGCATCAAAATCTGAAATTTCATAGGCATCCATCAAGTTGTTTCAGTAGATCGGCCCCTGTATGAAATATCTGAAAGTACACTTGGTGCTCTCATCATTATCATAGCTCTTAGTAAAATAAAATGGGATCTTTAATGTTGCATAAGTACGTAATATTGCAAAACAGTTACATTAAGCTACATTCTGTTCACATCACAGTACAGATTCTTACGTTCTGACTTGTGACTCTTAAAGTAGCCCACCAGTTTGATGTCCTCTTCGACATTTTCGAAGCCTTTCAGTTCCCTATTATTGTCAATGATTTCCACTGGGTCCTCGATAACCTAAAGAGGAGTCAGGACATATGTGCAGACAGAGATGGTGAAGAAAACAAAGAGGCAAAAGTAAGATTCTCTGTGCAACATTCAAAGATCTTTTTATTTAAACAGTTGAGTTTTGCTAATATAAGGCAGGCTATTAACTGTGAGATTATATCCTCACGAACATCATAGATGAACTCCACAAGAGTGTCTGCTGCAAGTTCGCCGTCATATTCTATGACTTCATCTTCTGTGAAGATGAAAATGCTGTCGGACTCCTCAAGTCCTGAGAAAAAAGAGAGAACATTTTAGGCTATATATATATATCTGTTACTTTTTTGAGTTTCATGTGTTAAAAGTTGAAGATTTTCACCTCTAAATTTCACTTTAGTACTTGATGACATTAAAGCTAAATTCCATTTTATACGTTTTCAGTGATGTTAACTTCGTTGCAATAGTGGTGCAACACCGGTAAATCAACACAAAGGAAACAGTGATTCAGTTAGACTGCTAAATTCGAGGGATTTGCTGTATTCTCCTATTAAATTTCTTAATATCCCCCTCATCACCAGTGACAAAGTGGTGAACTCCACGACCAGGCGCCTGATGTGCAAGTGTCCAAAACTGTTGTTATTTCAGTGTCCACTGTTGGCTGAATTTAAAGGGTGACTCAATCCCCAGAGCATCCCACATTAAAATAGTTCACTTTAAGGCAGAAAGAAGCATGTTTACCGCTTGGGTTTAATCTCTATAGTATAAAAATAATAGCTTATATCAAAGCAACTATGCCTTTACCAGTAATTATATATATAAATAGAGAACCTAAATTTGTTCCTTCTGGTGCTCAGAAAAAAACTGTATTACAGTCAATGTCATGAAACATAGAATTTTTTATCCTAGTTGATTTATGGCATCATTTACACGTAAGATGTTTGTCAATTTAAAGGATAATTTTACATGTCAACTGTGTTAGTGTTTTGTGAAACAGCTCAGTGGACTGCACTTTGTTCTCATGATATACGTCATGACACCAAATTGGCTGCAACTCTTAGCAGATTGAGGATGACACAAAATTAAGATGACATCATGTGAAAATATCATGTTTATTGTCTTTATAATTGAACATCTTCAGTTTTATAACAATCCTTTTGGACTGGTAAAAATTATGTTTTAAATTGGCAAACATCATATCTGTAAATGGGTCACGTGGGATCAAAAAATTATGTCTCGCTTGCCTTTGACAAATGCAATTTGTTTCCAAAGTTACTTCCGTGGGACAAAACTGGAAAAAGTGGGACTGTGCATACCGGTAATTCAAGGCATAGCTTCACCATCTGAGGGGTAATGCTAGGGCCACAGATGAAGTTTATAGTTGTGTGATTTTGGCCATTTTTGCCATTGTGGCACTAGAGTGAGAAATGACCACAACTGGACAAAAGGGCAAAGCTGGAGGAGAAAGAGGATTGACGGATGAGCTAATGCTAAATGCCTGCCTAGTGACGTAATACAAGAGTATATCACTTGTCCAGGAACCTAACCCAAAGTAAAACTTCCATGAATTTTCACTTAGAGTGGGGACACTATGGAAAATGTGAATTGTAAAAAAAATCAAAACAAATTCCAACAGTCTGAAGCTGTGTTAATTTTGTAGAGTTTACCTAATTTCTTGGCAAGAGCCTTGTCGTGCTTTGCATCAAGAAGTCCGACTCCAATATCTTCATCTTCAAAATCGTCTAGGACCTGGGCTGCAAGCTGTAAAACAAAAACATATTCATGTGGCAAACCAACACTTCAGTTCACTGTAAGTCTACAAATCAGCACAATCCACATCTGTGTGCATTCACAGCATGTATTTACGCATTTTGACCAACATGTCTTACTTGGAAATGTCATTACCATAAAAGCCTGCTTTCAGAGCGCTGCTTATGCACTTTCTAAATCTGTATGAAACTTGAACCTCGTGACTGACAGTTGCTTCGACCAATGGTAAATCCACATTCACAGCCTGACTGCATTGAGGAAGTGGTTTGAGAGGCGTCTCAGTGTGTTTGGAGGGTAAGAAGCAAACACACATTCACAAGCACGCATACATTTACACGGTGTCACAGATCTCGAACAGCTGCTTTTACTGGCACAAATCGTTTCACTAACTAGGGGGGGCTTACAGTGTGTTGTGCACATACATCTTAGTGGCTCTTTGGTTTAATTGGTGGTGCAGCTGTGTGGGGTTAAGTAGTTATTCAGAATTTGTTATGTAGCTGCAGGTAAGGTCAACTAATCAGCCAATGTGCACATTTGAGTCTTGTACTGTGTAATGTAGAGTCAAAACTAAACTACATGCACAAAACTATGCATTTGAATACTTTTCTGGTCCTCTACGGGGTCATGATAGTCAACTTGAATTATCTTGTAGACCTCTCCTTTTGGCATTTAAGCATGCTAAAATCAACTTTAAAGGCCAAGTGATGAAGGAGAGTAAAGGCTGATACCACTGCAACTAAAAGTGGATAAATGTGACAATAAATAATAAGCATTTATGAGGCAGCAACATCCACGCAAATACAAGTAAATCAACCTGTGCACTGACTTTCACTTATGAGCATAAGTGAGAGAGATGGCACAAGTAAATTTGAAGTTGTCCACTCATAATGGTGACATTTTTAAGATATTAGACGAACATGTTTGGTTAAGAAGATAGCAACACAGGTACAGGATGATTACTAAAATGATATAATTCTGACCATATCATTCCTGGTTCTAGTTGTACATTAAAATATGTAGCTGAAGCTGCTGTGTGAAGTTTAAGTAGTGGGGATAGGATTTTCAGCCACATAACTTTGTTAACAAAAGTGATGTCATCTTGAACTTAATTTTTAATTTCATCATTGATATGTATATGGAATACAAAATACATTAGGATTATAAAGGGAGTTTTTGACTCACTACAAAATATATATATTTAACTAACTTTTTTAATGGACATCTTGTAAAATTTAACACAGACACCTTTGTTATAGGACTGGTCCTGACAAACAACATATCACTTTCGTGGACTCAATCATGATTCAAGTCCTCCCTCCAATTCATATTTCACCTTCTTTTTACTAACACTTGACATGTCTTGACCTCTGAAATTCTGTTGCTCTGTGTCTAATAATAAAACCTCATCAAATGTAAATCATAATACATTCATAAGGAGAAACACAAGCCTTCAGGAACTTCAACACTCCTCAAAAGCATCTCTGGATAAATTTAGCGCCAGAGCCACACCAGCCCACGGACTATTTTGGTGCGGTGGCAGTGATGCTCAGCGCTCTGGGATCCGCTGACAAGTACAGTACTGAAAATGTCAATCACAGCACAGAGCTGAGCTGGCATCGCTGAAGCCAGAACCTCCAGCGCCAGCCTTCGGTCCCAGACCAACCCCTACACCCCTCAGACACCAGAGGCACAGCAGATGGTGTAATGTGCCCAGGAAGAAGCTTCCATTTTTATTAGATGATTAATGATTTCCTCTGTATTACTTCCATCCTCCACAGTTTCCTGTCATTTAGCTGTGTTCACATGACATAGATCAGTTACTGGAGGGGTTTGATTTTTGGGGTATTTTTGCAGAAATATTGAAGTGCTGCAGCTCAGGGAAAGAGCTTATTTTCTGGGATGATATGAACCAAATTATTCATCTTAAATTGTTATTACAGCTTTATTTTGTTATAAAATATCCACAAGTTTTCTTTCTGGTCTCTGTGCTGTTGCTAAGTGTGTCATTTGTCCATGAAAACAAGCAGGTTAATATTCATCTGCCTATTTTAGCTTTATTGAAACAAGACACCTCGTAGATTTTGTCAAGAGTCAAACCAATCCCTTGCTGTTATTATGCTTGATTTGGTTTCATACCATGGTGTGTTTCTCATATGTGATAGGATTAAAATAATGTAGCTTAAAATAACTTCAGTCTTGTGACGAAATGAACATGTTATGTAGTTAGAGAAAACATACAACAGATACCAGTTTATGAAATCCAATTTCTGCAAATTCTTGTGATTGAATTTTACATACACTTGTATATAATAATATATCCAAATAGTTTATGAGTAAATGTAACAGCATGTGGACACTGTACAGAGGCTGTGCCAAATGTCATCAAATGATCCAGTGTATATTTCATAAATCTGTCATCAGCCCTGTCACTTTTTTAAAGAAGTCCAGCAGTCCCTGCAACAGTAATCAGATGGTACGTCCTCAAATTTACATTGAAGAATTCAAAAGCACATCAGCTGTATCTTTCGTCCTGTTGAAGGAAACAAGTGCTCACTGCAAATGCGAAGGCTGTTTGAAACTGAGCAGGGCAAGAAATGCAAATATAACCTCTTCTGCAGAATGTGGTGTGTTCGTATGTGACATTTGATATACAGTATTTCGATGTCACCTGAGACCTAATGTCACTCAGCAGGGGTTAATGTGTTTATGAGGAGCTTTGTGCTTAATGATGATGTAATGTCTTTGCGCAAAGAATCTGGGAAAACTGCTGAGCACCCAGGCTGACAGGAGGGAGAAGGTGTAACTGATGAGTTATGGAGGTGTATTACACACACACACACACACATACAAACATAGACACTGTACACATCTTCGCCTCAAGCAGAATAAATGATACCTTGAGTCCTCACAGCTCAGCTCTTTGCCTCGGGTGGACGACACTGACGACATGCCACAAGCTTGTGACACATTTTGGGAGCTCACTTATCAGCATTTCTGAATCCAGCAAAGCTATTTTTCCCCCTTGCAACGTCCCTTGCCCATGCGAACTCCTCCTACCTTTAGTTTTTACCCTTAACAATTTTCAAATCTTGCAAAAATGTGTTTATTTCCAAATATTTAGTTTTGCCTGCCATGCTTTTACTGTAAACAAGAAAAGGTCCGTACTTTTTTTGTGGTTTGCAAGTAGAAGTATAAGAAAAGCAGCAACTTCCTGTCAAAATGCAGAACTCTGTGCTTTTATCATGGAACATCACTTAAAATGTGCAGACACAAGTTTAAGAAACAGAGCCAGGACATAAGTATAAAACTAAACTCTTAATAGCATCCTAGAGGATTAAAAACACATATGAATACAATACAAATCCTGCTTACACTAACACTTATTTCCCACAAAACCCACCTCAAGGGCCAACTCCTCAATCTCAAACTGTCTCTGGGCGACGCGGTTGGCTGCAGGATGGTCATGGTAGTACACCACCATGATATCGTACTTCTTCATCACAGACTTATAGTTCTTGACATGGAGGTCATGGACACGATCCTTGCCATCATACTCGGGAAAGTCCAAGCTCTCCTTGGCCAGTGATAACCCCCCAAAGGACAGCAAGACTGTCACAAGCACCCAGGTCCACTTCATGGCTCCTCTTTATGACAGTGTAGATTTGTTGGTGTTTTCAAAAAGTTACAAAAATGTAGAAAAAACCAAAATAATATGGTGTGAGTGTGAAGAACCCCTTCCAATCCGCGTCACCCAGAAGAGAGCAAGACCCACTCCTGCATCCACGTTATTAAAAACCTCACATGGGCAACTGGTGGAGGGGCACGGGGTGCAACGGGGGTGGGGTTAAATCTGACATAGGTGCAACTGAGCATAGGAAAGATGAGGTGGGGGCAGGTGTGGTTGCTGGGACGACAGCTTTATGTGTAGGTACGTGCATGTGCTTGAGTGTGTGTTGGAGAGTGGGTGGAGGGAGGAGAAGGGAACCGACCTGCTCACAGTCTGTCCACTCTGCGAACAGGGGAGGACAGTGATGGAGGTGGAGGGAGAGGGGATAAAGACATAAACAAGGATGGGATATGAGTCAGGGGTCTCATCACTGTTGCATAAAAAGCCTCTTTTCTGCACCCAACAAAGAAAGAGCGACGAATATAGAGGTGTCTGAATATGAGGTATACTTATCCCATATTAAGTGTAGATGGAGGCTTGGATTCCAGCTAAAAATAATGGATGCAGGACAGAGAAGTACATATCAGGAGGGGGTGCCGGTGTCTTATTTGCTGCCGTTGGCACTGGCACAACTCTAGAATGTGGCACTGGGTCACTCTGGGACATGCAGAGAGGAGTGGGTGTTGCACCTGCTGAGGTTCACTTGGTGTCACTTAGCCCTGACTCAAGAAGAAAGTGAAACATAGATTTTTACAGACAGGCTCATTTTATTCATCTTTCTGACTGTGCAAGCTTACAGTACATGTGTGGCCTGTACAGTGCTGCAGTGCGACATGTGCACATATGCCAGAGGTGATATTACTTTACAAACTGAAAGGGACGAGGTAAGCTATAAATAAATACAGGCTACATGGTATCGTAATACGTCTCCTGAACCCCCCCTCCCTCCCCCTTCCACTCCCCAACACACACAACACACCCCTGAAGACATGCAAGCCTACATTTTCAAAGTGGTAAGATTTCGTCTAAAGAGGTTATCGAAGTGCATGTTTGTATGTGATGGAGAGGGAGGGGATTGTTTTAGACATCCAAAGGTAAAGTGCAGCAAACAGTGAAAAAGATGTGGACTGTGTTGCTGTCACTTTCTTCATGATTGTAACTTTTATTCATGTTTATTAATTTTTTTAATTTAGTGTTTTTTTTCCCATTCACTTTGCAGTTAAATACAGTTAAGTTTTCAAATTCTTTGTTCATTTAATTTCCTTTTGTTAATTTTTGTTCTTTTTTGCATGCAATCTTCATTTTGTTTTTTTTATTTCACTCATTTTTGTTTGTTTTGAGTATTTTGCTCATTATTTTTTTTATCATATTTATTCAAAACACTAAAGCCAACATGCAGTACCTTATCAATGTTGCCTGCTTTTTGAGTTACTACTAATTCAGCACAACATTTTTTTTTTTAATTTAACATGATTTAGTCATGCCATTTTTTTCATAAACTAAAGATTTCACAAGATTTGCACTCAATTTGAACTGAATATGGAGTTACTGCACTTTGCCTTTATAGGATTTTATGAATATTCATATTTTTCCTCTGTTCCTTCTAAGTGAATTGCAAAGGGTGTGGGTAAAAATCAATATATTGCTTTCATAGGTGCAGTGTCTGGTGCCATGGTAACACAAACGTTTAACTCAGAGATAGATGTAAATATAATAAATCTAAATAGAGATTCTTCAGATGGACTGAGTTGACCTTCATTTCTTAAAGTAATGATGGAATGTCTTTTCACTTGACTTTCTTGCAATAATGAGGATTTGTACAGTAGCACTAATAGGGCTATTGATTATGTGCCCACCCCTCCATTGCACAAAGACAACTCATGACCTAAAGCACATTAAGAAGACAAGAAATGGCACAAATTGAAAACTGCCACAAGTGATGAACCTGATGAGAGAATGCCATGAGTGTACACTGCTCCCATCAATGCTAAATGTGGCTACTTTGGACAATCTAAAATATAAAACATGGTTTGGGTTTTTTGCTTACTGCATAATTCCATATGGTCTATCACAGTTTGGACGTCTTCAGCATTAATGCACAATGTTGGAAATGATACAAAAATAACACAATGAAGAAGGTGTGTCCAAACTTTTGACTGGAAGTGTATGTTTTTTGGCTGACCTTGTATTATAACATATTCAAATTAAACACTGTACGCTGTGAAAGCTTATATTGTCATCATTAGTCACCCAAGTGGAACTTTGTAGGAGACACGCACCGAACGTGTACCGTGACCATGTATTTACAATAAATGACCACTAGATGGCGGTATTACCGTCCAACGGGGGCTTTACGCCGTAGTGACCGTGGTGTTTTTTTGTTCAGCGTTGAACATTTTTACTATTTTGTTCATTTTGCATCTTAGTTTATTTTATTTGTGTTTGGACATTGGTTCAAAATTTTTTCAGTCTCATAATTTTGTTTATTGTACAATTTTAGTACATTTTCTTGAGCATTTTTGTTTATTTTCCTTATATATAATTTTTTTTTCATCATTTTCCCGTATTTTGTTCATTTTCCTTCATTCTGCTTCTGACGTCGTTCATTTTTCTCCATTTTCTTGACGATTTGATTATTTCCCTTCCTTTTCATTTTGCTCCTAATTTAGTTAATTTTGTTCACTTTTCTTTGAATTCCCCATTATATTCATTTTTGTTTTGTTTTGCTCTCATGCTGTTCATTTTTGTCCACTTTCTTAATGATTTGGCTCATTTCACTTTTTTATTTAGTTCACTTCGCTCCTAATTTTGTTTCTTTTGATGATTATTCTGTTTTGTTTTAATTTCGCATTTTGTTTATTTTTGTTTTGTTCATATCTTGTCAGGTTTTGTTACTTAAAATGAACAAAATGAACAACACTGGGAAAGTGTGCATAAGTTTACTTTGATTTTTCATTGATTTTTTTTTTTTACCTTGCTACACAGTTGACACCTCATTTTTTTTCTTAAATGAAACATCATAATGTTCTGTTTCTGTGTCCACTTACGTTTATTTTAGGTCAGGTTTAGGGCCGTCACGTGGGTCGGCTGCCCGAAGGGGGCGGGGCTATAGCCTACTGTCTGCTCCCGGTGGGCGGAGACAAGCAGCGAACCTTTCATAACACACTGAGAACACATTATTCTCCTATTTGGTGTGTAGGAGGTTAAATTACACGTGATATAGGAGCAGCATCTGCTCGGGGATTTGGCTCAGTATTTGTCTGCACAGAGTCCAAAGGTAAGAGCATAAACTGAGTGAGAGACACAGCAGATTAAATGTATGATTCGTTACATATGAGCTACATTTCAATCTGAAGGTAACTTCCTCTGTCGCTACGGTCATTAAAATAATTCGAGCAACGACAGGAGGTGCTTATAATGATGACTGAAGTTGCTTGAAATAACCTCATTGTCTATAGTTTGTTGTTGAATAATGTGCCTGCGACCTGTAAAAGAGTTCTCTTGTAGATTTCAGGCAGTAAGAAACAACAGAGTTAAGATAGAATCGATGTACTGAAGGAAGGAAGGAAGGAAGGAAGGAAGGAAGGGTTGACTCTGTATATCACTTATGATAACCCCATTACTTTGAGCGAAATAATAAACATTGTTCTCTGATACATTGGTGTTTTACGTGTTTTTGCAGATGGCTTCAGCTCTGGCTAACAGAGCAGTGGGAGCCATTGTAGGATCAGCTGTTGCAGATGCTGCAGGTGAAACTTCCTGATTGATTGAGTGAAAATGAAACATCTGTAAAAAAAAAAAAATCCAAAACTAAATAAGTAAGGAGTAGTCTGCACTTGCAGTAATTCTATGCCCTCTCCGTATCTAGTCTTAATATAATTATCCTTTTTATCTCAGCATATTATTCATATTGATAAAGGTCCCATGGAGACGAGAGAATGTTTTAAGCAAGTGTAAAAGTGCAAAATAAAAGCTGTAAAGAATAAGAACACGCTCAGTAAAGGTTCTGAGAAATCGACCCAAAAATGGCCTCTAAGAACAACAAACTGGAATTTTTGTAACCTTTGACATCACCACCAATTACAGTCAAGAATCAATCCATTAGCCCCGCCCCTATATGATGGCAGAATTTTAAAATGTAAGTTTTCAACCAACCAATCATATTCAGACTTAAGTTACAGTAGTATCGCCCCCTCGAACATTGTCCGTGTAAATTGCATTATGCTGTTTGCAGAAGCCTCGTGACAGAATCTAATTCCTGGTCATGTTGTGAATGACCTGTGGTTCAGCCAATCACTGCATTTTCTGATGAAAAGTGGGTGGATATGACACCTTGCATTAAAATTAAGCATGTGTGGCAGAGTTACAAAGAGGCTCTAAGAAAACCAACCGAGAATAAATGAAATCAGCAAATTTTATTCTATCAACATCTTTACATAATTGTTTATTAGACACATATAAGCATTTATACTCTTAGACACTCACATATTGAGTATTCACAGTCTTATACCTGTTAAATAAAAGTTGATTTAATGTGTCTATGCTTGAAATGGCATTGACCTTGCATGTCAAACATTGCAGCACAGCCACTCCACTGGGTGTACGACCTCCAGAAGTTGCAGGGAATCCTGGCCCAGGATCCAAACCCTGAGTTCAGGTCTGAATCTGCCAATCCATTTTACCGGAGGCAGACCGGCCAGCAGAGCTGCTACGGGGACCAGGCCTATGTCCTGCTGGAATCTCTGTCTGAGTGTGGAGGTACATTTGCTTTTTTTTATTGGCTCAGCCCAGCAGACAGCGTCAGAGTCAGCAGGGACGGGACCATGACAGTGCTGGAATCTTATCTCTCCAAACATATTCATGAAGGGGGTGAATGCTGGCAGGTTTTTCTCACATTTCCAACTGATTGTGTGTCTGCACTGCTGGTAGAAAACATGACAGATGAACTGTGGCTTCATTTCACCAACAAAAATGACAGCACTACTTATAATGTCTGTCACCTTATAATTTCATATAAAACTGGAAAGGCCAGCAGTGTGCTAAAAGATGTTCTCCTAGGAGTCGACTGACAGTGGGTTTATTAGGAAAACATTACAGCAAAAATACTGGATTAACTGGTTGAAATGACCAAATAAATTTAAACAATAAGACATTAATTTTTTTTTTACTTAATAATAAACTGACTGACCTTTAAACTGATCATCTAAGCCACAATAACACATACTGACATGAATAATTAAATATGTGCAGTAAGTAAAACTAGAACTGAACATCCAATTTCCCCCCAAAATATGTCAGTCTAGATGCAATCTGTATTTTCTGAGCCATTATTTTTTTCCAGGTAATATCAATCACAAAGCCACCAGGTAATAGTAAAGTCAAATTCTATCTCTACAAATAGATCATAAAGTGTCCTACTGACACCAAATCATGTCTGTCTACTTTCTACACGATGTGAGAAGAACAGGATTCAGACTTAAACAAAGCAAAGTTGTATTGAAGCTGTAGCTTAATCCTGTTTTTGCACATGTTAAATTAATTAGGCATCAGAAAGTGAAGTGAGAAATAATGAATGTAAGCAGAATTGCTCGTGGCACCGGTGGTATTAATAAAGTGAAACTACCACTGAGTTGCTGGACAACAAAGAATCAAAATGAAGGGAAAAAATGTTCTGATGAAGGTCTGAGGAAAGCGTGGTCAGTTCAAGCATTTTGCACAGGCTGAAGTGTGTAGATCTTTTTCTTTACCAAAGGTATCAGTAATATCTTATCAATTACCCGCCATTTTCATCTGAGTCACACCCTGTTTGTAAGTTCTGTGGAGTTACAGTGATCTTTGGTCAGAATTGAGTAATGTCTATCACAGTTGGCACTGCCAGGGCAATGTGACACTTTCAAAAGGCTCAATATCAAGTTGTCAGTTCCTACATTTGCTTTAGACATGAAGGATGCGATTCCTCGTCCTCATATTATATTTCATGGGAAACTAAGTAAGCTTTTACGTCATGAAATGTGTGTAGACTGTTAATACGTAATACAAATGAGGTTAGCTGTGACTGTGTGTGATCCGGAAGCACAGCATCTGGAATTATTGTTCAGTCTCTCCCAGGGCTATGCAGTGAAGCAGCATGTTCCAAAACATTTAAATATGCCCTAGTGATGAATTGAATATGAAGATAGCACCTTGTATAGGCAGTAAGAATCACATCATTTTTGTAATTTCTTCAATGAAAATTACAGGCAAAAATGAAGCTATTTCGACTTTTATTGTGATGCCTATTGAAATAGTCATCAAAATAACTTAAGTATGTTTATTTTTCTGAGGTTAATGTTTTTGTTATGTCTAAGGATTCTGTCTAAATTGTTTGATCTACTGTATTTGAACAGGTTTGAACATTGATGATCTGACGAAGCGCACTCTGAAATTCTTCGGGCCTGGATCAGAGTATGACACTCCTATCAACGATCCTTACAGAGAAAAAGGAGGTTGTGGTGGAAATGCAATCCACAAGAAGTAAATTAAAGTCTTTCCATTGCAAATACGCCTCAGGATATTTTACTTGTATGATGAATCTCAGGACCGAGACCTGAGCTGCCCATTGAAGGACCATGGAGACAAGCAAGTCTGAAGAGCTTCATCAAAAACATCGATGCAGGCAAAGAGGAGACAGGTGAAGCTCCACTATGTGAAGTCACTAATAAACACATACACTGGCCACTTTGTTAGGAACACCTTCTTTATGGCATAGATTCAATAAGGTGCTGGATATATTCCTTGGTCTACATTGATATGATAACATTATGCAGTTGCTACACATTTGTTGGCTGAGTATCCATGATGACAATCTCCTATTCCACCACATCCCAGGGATGCTCTGTTGGATTGAGATCTGGTGACTGTCGATGCCATCAGAGTACAGTGAATTCACTGTCATGTTCAAGAAAACAGTTTGACATGATTTGAGCTTCATGACATGATGCGTTATCCTGCTGGAAGTAGCCATCAGAAGATGATACACTTTGATCATGAAGGAATGACATGGTCAGCAGCAAGGTAGGCTGTGGGGTTTAAATGATGCTCAGTTGGTACTGAGGGACCAAAAGTGTGTCAAGAAAATGTCCCCCACTCTGTTAAACTACAATAACCCTGAACCGTTGATACAGGGCAGGATAGAGCCATGCTTTCATGTTGTTTATGGCATATTCTGACCCTACCATCTCAACGTTGCAGCAGAAATCCAGACTCAGCAGACCAGGCAATGTATGTCCAGTCTTCTTAGCTGACAGGTGTGATGCTGCTGTAGCCCGTCTGCTTCAAGGCTTAATGTGTTGTGCGTTCCGACATGGTCGTCTGAATACATTGGAGTGCTTACTTGAGTTACTGGTGCCTATCATCTCAAACCAGTTTCATCATTCTCCTCTGACCTCTGGCATCAACTGCTGCTCCTTGGATATTTTCCCTTTTTCGAACCATTCCCCATAAATCCTAGAGATGACTAAAAATCCTAACAGATCACTGGCTTCTGAAATACATCAGCCCATCTGGCACCATTAAACATGTCACGTTCAAAGTCACTTGAATCACATTTCTTTCTGATTCCGATACTTGATTTGAATGTCAGCACGTTGCCTTGACCATGTCTGCATACCTAAATGCACTGAGGTGGTGTCGTGTGATTGGTTACTTAACTATTTGTGTTAACACGTAACTGAACAGGTGTACCTAATAAAGTGGCCAGTGACCATGCATCATCAGTAGAAACAACTTTTACAACAGTGTGATTTCTTTAGGCTGTGAGTCCGACTGTCAGATCGATGGAATCACCAAACTGGCTCCAGTCGTGGCTTTTTATGCGGGGAAACCGGAAATGCTGGAGAAGGTCGAAGAGGCGGTCCGTGTCACGCAAAATAACGACGAATGTGTGGCCGAGACTCTGGCAGCAGCAAGGTTTGTGTAACGATCTGGATTATTTTCCTACTTTTTGGTATTTTTTCCTTTTACTTTGTTCACTTTTCTTCCTCCGCTGCTGATTTACTTGTGTTATTTTGTTAACTTTGCTTTATGTTTTGTTCTCTTTTGGTTGATTTTCTTGAATAATTTGCTAATTTTCTTTTAATATGTTGTGATTTTTGTGGTTCTTTTTTATTGTCTTATTTATTTAGGTCATTTTGCTTTATTTTTAAAAATTTCTTCCGGTTGTGAGTAAAATGTTCTGCTCTTCCCTTCTCAGGATCCTGGAGCATTTTATTCTGAATGGTCCGGATCCAAAAGCCTTGGAGGCCGTGCTGGCTCAGCTCAGTGACCCGAACAGGAAAAACCCGCAGGATCTGGACAAAGCAGTCGTTGGTATGTGACGCCTGTAGTTTTGTTTCCCATCACACCAATGTCACATGACGGATCATGGGATTTTGGGTGTTTGCCTTCCTCATTTTCAAATATGCTGTTCTGCAGTTCAAATGTTTGTAATTACTAATGAAAAACTACCTTATTTTCAGTATGGTTTGGAAAAAAGTTTTTGTCATATTTTTTGCCAGTTGAGCTTAACATTACTACTGTCAATTTGCAGCCAAGCCTATTTATGGCCTTTCTAAAAATGTATTGGAGTAATCATATATTAATAAACACTTCATCTTTTCTGTCTGATCTCAGGACACATTCTTCAGGTGAAGGAACATCTCTCCAAGACTCCTCGGGATGTAATCCCCACTGTGTTTCCAAACACATGAGGTATCTGTTCACAGCTCTTGTTTCATCACTTCAACCAGCTTTTCTTGTCAAAGATGAATAATCAAGCTCTGCTCATAACTCAGATTGTTTCCACTTAAAGCGTGACTTGCTTCTCCTTTGTTGTTGGTTAGGCTTGCCTGGTGCGTTCCAAGCAGCGCTCCATGGAGTCCTGACGGCGAAACAGTACGAGCAGGCCATCAGAGACACCATGAGCTGCGGAGGATGCACCTGCAGCAGAGGATCCTTCATCGGCGCCTGCGTCGGGGCTCAGGTATGATTCAGATCATCAGTAACAGAATCAGTAATAGTAGAGAATAGGTGTGGTAATAGGTAATGTTGATTTATTGTGCTTTTTAAAACAGTTCAGGCATAAAGTCACCCACACCATAGCTAAACTCTGTGAGAAGGTTCCACAGGGAAATACTACTGAAGCAGATCAGTAACATGTATGTCTTGTTAATTGGAGTATGAGTCATTTCTACCCCAATAAGCTGAGCAATACACTAATTGGCTAGGGATGCAAACAAACTGCTCTCTGCTGAGATGACTCATATGGAGAAAAATCTAACCAAAAGGAAGATAGAAAATCCACGCAGAGGGGAGGGTCTGTGCAACTAAATCCACAAGCAGATGCATTATCTGTTTATTCCTCATCAACTGCATATTGTGCATCTTGAAAATAGAACTATAGAACTACACACTCTGTATGCAGGTCTCTGGGATAAGTCATTATCATTTCACATAAGTACAGTACTTACACTTAAAAACAATTAAATTTGTTCTTTTGTTTATTCCAGATTGGACTTGAAGGAATTCCATCTTCCTGGGCATCCAGAACTCTGCGATTCAACTCTGTGCTGGAGCATGCCAAGAAGATAACCAAACATCATGAATAATTTCATGTTTTTTTACATTATTTTTACAAGAACATCATGACAAACTGTTGGGCTTTTACAGATCACTTAATGAAGGTTCTTGTCCAAATGAAGGCACGGCAAGGGCCGGATGCTTTTGCGTCTGTTTAGGTTGTTACATGTTTATGCCGATGTTCCTCTGTACAAAGTTACTACAATAAAAATTTTGAAAATGTATTGTTATACATTTAGTTTAAGTGAACTGGTACCACATACTTTATTTTGAACAGTTACAGTAAAGTGTAGCAGCACAATTCAACATTTTCATTTTCTTTAATATACTACTTATATAATATAATACTATATTTATTCATTTTATTTAAAATATTCCGCCAGGAAAAGACTCGAGAAAATAACCATGTCTGTCCTAAGGCTGGCAGCAGCACATAGACAGGGCTGCAGCCACATTATACAAACATCACACAAATCATTATGGAAAAACTCCTGATTCACTGTGAACCTGGAGAACAGACCGTTCAGAGAAATACTGTATGTTACAATTACCAATCTACCTCATTTTTCAACGGTCTGCAGAAATACATTGCTGTTGTGTTTTCTGATTTGTTCAAAGCCCAGCACCTACTGTTTAAGAGACTGCAGACTGGAAGGTTTTAAACAACAGCAAAATCGAGTTTAGTCCAGAAAGGTTCTTTTAAACAAAGTTCAAATGAC
The DNA here is from genome assembly GCA_029823295.1 of Pseudamia nigra. Lineage (NCBI taxonomy): Eukaryota > Metazoa > Chordata > Actinopteri > Kurtiformes > Apogonidae > Pseudamia > Pseudamia nigra. Next base: position 18,085 of record JAQQAE010001377.1, read on the forward strand.
TGTGTTAAAATTTCAAATGTACAATGTAAATGACATGAAACTATGTGACAAAATAGCTCGAAAACTACAACTGAGCCAGCAAAAATGGCTCAGTTGATCAGGTATTTTAAACAGTGTGCACTATAACAATGACCATAATAGTCTTAACATGACTTAAAATTCATATTCCACACAATAAATCTACAGCTAAGTAAAAAAATATATAAATCCTTCTCTTTTATGGTCCAAAGTGTTTATTGTACAAAACAGTAAAAAGGTGGCTATGCATTAGAATTATACAAATATGGATATAACCTTTGAAATACCATTACTGCAGCAAAATATAACAGTGGTTCAATGCTCCAAAATGCTGCAAACAAATGAAACAGTTGAAATAAAAGACATTGAATATTTTCCTGTATTTTTAGAGAGACATTGAATGATGTAATTATCAAGACACACAAGAAACCTAGGATACAGGTCTTAGGATATTTTTATTAGACCACTGACTATACAAAATGGTGAAAAGTTACACAACAATTTGTAAAAGCATTGAGACTAACATGTGCTTTTGTGTCAAAGTCGCGCATGTAGTTTGTCCGTCTAAGCTGCCGTAGCTGTGTCTGATGACAGAGTTGGTGAGTTAGCGTTAGCCTTTAGCTCGGAGGAGTCAAACATGGCCGGTAAAGGGGGAAAACAGGGCCGTTCGGACAGAAAAGGTGCCGGAGACCAGGAGGAAGAGGAGCAGCCGCTCCAGGCTGTTTTAGTCGCTGATAGTTTCAACAGGAGGTTTTTCCCGGTGACCAAAGACCAGCCGCGGGTAGGAACCAAACTAAGCTAACTGACGCTAACAGTGTGTCCACGCTGTAAACACTGACCCTGATGGAGCCACTTAGAAGAAATGTAACATCCAGATGTGTGGATATCCACCAACCTGACGTGTTTGTTGTGTTTACTGTCACCGAGTGTAGAATCTGGACAACTCCCAGGCCCGGGTAGTTACTTTTCTGCCGTTGCTAACGTGTCATCTGTCACATTTTGTCTGCTGACAGGCGCTGCTGCCGCTTGGAAACGTTGCCATGATCGACTACACGCTGGAGTTCCTCACATCTACTGGGGTGCAGGAGACGTTTATCTTCTGCTGCTGGATGGCCAGTAAAATCAAGGAACACTTATTGTGAGTAGAGGATGTAGCCATACAGTACCTCTGTATGTAGGTTTAAAATATGGAGATCCTCATGTAAAGGTCCTAATATTACACAGAAAATATTGCTCTACATGTGTTGAAAACCTTCACTTAAGGAACTAACTATGTATTATGAGCCAAATGTACTTGGAGGTACAGTGTGTAGGATTTAGTGGCATCTAGGAGTGAAGATACAGCCTACCCATTCTAGTGGGTTTAAAAGGACTGCAAAAATGTGAAGGTCGTCACCAGATTCTGTCATAACTAAACTTGTAAAACAACTGCAGCAGAGTAAAGAATGCAACGTTTGCTGTGTTGTAACAGGAATTCAAAGTGGTGTCGACCTACGTCTCCGAACACAGTCCACATCATCACCTCAGACCTGTACCGCTCACTGGGGGATGTGCTCAGGGATGTTGACGCAAAGTCCCTTGTGCGCTCTGACTTTGTGTTGGTCTATGGAGATGTGGTGTCAAATATTGATATCAGTCAGGCGTTGCAAGAGCACAGGTAAGAGAGTAAAGAAGAAGGATGTAAAAGTGCTGCTCTACTGCCGTGGACCTATTTTGTCTGCATTACATGACATTGTCCTTGTGTGCATCAGGCATCGTCGAAAATCAGAGAAGAACATCTCAGTGATGACCATGATCTTTAAGGAATCATCTCCCGGCCATAGATCTCGCTGTGATGAAGATGATGTCATTGTTGCTATGGACAGTAAGAGTCAGAGGATTTTACATTATCAGAAGACACACGGCCTAAAGAAGCTACAGTTCCCCATGGTAAGGAGGAGTAAGAACTGTATTTCACATTTTCACATTCAGTATTTGTAGCTCATCTCATTTCTGGGTTTAGAAGTGACATTTGTGATCCTTTTTATTTTGCAGAACATTTTCCACAGTACAAGTGATGAGTTTGAAATTAGATATGACCTACTGGACTCTCACATCAGTATCTGCACCCCACAGGTCAGTTTTCTGTAGTCATACAACAAGTTGACTGGTTTTGTTGGTATTTCACTATTTCTATGTCACCCTGTTTCAAGAAATAACTTCCAAGCTCAGACGTAAAAACTGAAAATGGCCTGTTTAATGGATGGATTATATTATAAGAAGGCATGTTTAATTCTTTGCAGCCTTTCCTTTTGTGAGCATTTAGTCATCTATGCCTCTAAAAGCAAAATCCCCCAACACATATTCCACAAATGCATCATCAGTGTACATTTGGATTAGCATTGCTCAAGATGATTGTGATTGGTTTATAGCTAAATAAATAAACCAGAGGTTTTTCACTTTCTATTTCAGACCTGTCTTCACTGTTGATTGGCTTTAAAATAAAATGTTTAGATTATTTGTCTCTGTTTGACTTATATTTCTAGCATCAGCAAGAAGTGAACACTTCTGAATTCATTTTTAATGTTTGCCTTTTCCTTCTTTTTAGGTTGCTGAGCTCTTCACAGACAACTTTGATTATCAGACTAGGGATGATTTTGTCAGAGGGATCCTTGTGAATGAGGAGGTATTTCACACTGTCTAAATATTAAAATAGAGATTTTCAGATACAAGAAATGTCGTTGGTGCATCTCAAGCCATACTTTTTTCTGTGTCCTCAGATTCTGGGTAATCAGATTCACCTGCACATCACCAAGGATGGGTACGGCGCTAGAGTTTCCAACCTGCTTATGTACGACTCGGTATCATCAGACCTTGTGCGGCGGTGGGTTTACCCACTCACACCGGAGTCTAACTTTGCTGACCAGAGGGGACGGAGCTGTACACACTCTCGTCACAATGTGTACCGAGGATCTGGAGTCAGCCTTGGTCACGGCAGCCAGATGGAGGAGAACGTCTTGATCGGCTGTGACACCAGCATCGGTGCCAACTGTCAGATCTCCAATAGTGTCATTGGTAACAACTGCACCATAGGTAAGACCTGTAGCCAGTTTGAAAATAGGAGATGATGATGTAAGGTTGAATAATGAACCTAGAATTTCTGAGAATGGTCTAGAAATCTAAATGGTGCAATAATATTTCATTAGAAGCTATTAAAAGTGACTAACAGTCATGTGTGCTTGTTTCAACAGGTGACAGTGTAGTTCTGGACCATGCCTACATCTGGAATAATGTTCACATTGCCAGTAATGTGACGATCAGTCAGTCTGTAGTCTGTGACAAGACTGTTATTAAAGAAGGTGTGAAACTGAATAAGCAGTGTGTCTTGGCATTTAACGTGAGTCACATTTTGTCATGACTTAATCTCCATTGTAAATCCCTGTTTACTGAAATACCATTTATGAAGCCTGTGTTAAAAATAATGTAGTGTATGAACATAATTTTTGCATTTCTGTTGGCATTTCATGCAAATCCTAAAATATTAAATGAAATCCTCAAGCAGCTCCAGGCTTATTGTCATATGAACTGATTTACAGGTGGTTATTGGACCAAACGTTTCTCTACCCGAAGGCACAGTGGTATCCTTGCACCATCCAGACGAAGAGGAAGAGGATGATGATGAGTTCCTTAGTGATGAGGCAGACGTTGGTCACAGTAAGGACAAAACCAAACAGAAAGGTCTGTACACACTCAGTACTGTAGAATTTATCAGTTCATGGTTTAATGTTTTGAGTAGTGACCTTTATTTTCATCTCTCTTGCAGTTTTTAACCCAGCTGAGGTTGGACAAGAGGGAAAAGGATACATCTGGAAGGCCGGTAGTCTGGACGACACAGAGGATGAAGAACTTTCGCACTGTCTTTGGGGTAGATCGTTTATCATCAAGTTTGTTAAATGGCTACATTGGTGCAGTCTCATGAAAAAACCCTGTCTTTATTTTGTTTGTTCATTAACTAGGCTTGGTGTTAAACCCTGATCCTGAAAGTGAAAGTGAAGCCAGCGAGCCTGATGGTCCAGATGATCCAGTAATTCCGTCTCCTGAAATGGATGATGTCAAAGGTGAGTGAATCTGATCATTCCACCTGAATCTGAAGCCTTGTGGCTGCCCCCTACTGGCCAAAAGTGCAAAATACAAGCAGAAAAAGCTGTGCCACTAACTTCTGGTTTAAACATTCAGAAATCCAGTGGTGTATTTCAGCATCAAGCAGCAGAGCTTTCATTTTCATGATATTTTAATCTGTTAATCAGTTTTTTTGAGGTGACTGTTTAATTTTTCTTTTGGCTAACAGTCCGAATATGAGTGTATTTACAGTCACATACTGTATATGTATAGAGTTGTGATATATGGAAAAGAATGGTGGATTTGCCTACATAACAAACCTCTTCCTTATTCTTATAAAAGGAGCAACTTACCATCCCAAATTACCTCAATCTGCCATCCAAATCCATGTGATACATCATCTTTTGTTGATTGGTATGATTCAAATAAAAATGTTTAATAAATAATGTACTAAGTTGTATCTCAACTGCATATACAAGGAACAGAAACACATAAAAAACGTGGCATATGCATAGAACTCTTGTATGTAAGACGTGTTCCTCCAGTTGTTTCATAGCCATCATTTATATACAAGTATCTCTGCATTTTATCTATTATACAGAGAGATACAGTAATATAATTCTGAATTTTGGAAAGTAAAAGTCCTCTAAAGGCTAAAGTGCCCAGTGTATACATTTTAGCATTTCATATCCCCTTTTATTGTCTTGGTGATGTGCTTTGCCCATATTAGTTGACCTATTCACTAAATGTTTAAACTTCATTTCACATACTCTTATCTTTTAATGGTGTGTGTGTCAGACAGGAGGCCTCCTCTGCCTCTGACTCCTGTCATTTTGTTTTTCAGTCTTCCAGTTGGAGGTTCTAGGAACTCTGCAGAGGGGTCTGGAGGAAAATATCAGCTGTGACAATCTTGTACTTGAAATCAACTCTCTCAAGTGAGCAGGAAATTGCTTTTACTTGTTCAAGTCTTCAGAGTGATTTGCACCTTCAGTCTGACACTGTCCTCCTCTCCAGATATGCCTACAACATCAGTCTGAAAGAGGTCATGCAGATTTTGACCAGAGTCGTGCTGGACTTTCCGTTCCAGCAGCAGGGCTCACAGCTCACCCCGTCGCAATATGTTGCTCTGCTTCTTCCGGTGAATAAGATCCTAGTGTCACTCTGTGTGCTTACATTTCATTTATGCAGGTGAGAGCAGAACAGACAACAGGTTGGTTTTCTTTGTTGTCCTCTCAGTTATTGAAGAAATGGGCGCCTGTGTTTAAGAACTATGTGAAGAGAGCGCAGGACCATCTGGACTGTCTGTCTGCCTTCGAGGAGCACTTTCTGGAGCAGGAGAGTCACTGGGTGGCGATGGTCAAGGTCAGGATTGTCTGAAATATTAGTGATTTGGGTTTGATATTTTATAGAGGCTGGGTTTCAAAGTCAACTTTGATATCACCTGGTTATAAAGTGTATTAATGTCACCAAAACAAAAGAAGTAATGGTGAGGGCAGCATCCCATTTTCATCAACAACCAAACAACTGAAATCGTGGACAGGTTCTAATACCTTCATGTGTCTAGATTTAAACAAGAAGCCAGCAAAGACTTTCTGTGTTGCCCCGTATCTCCTCCTGCTGTTGTATCAAGGCATTTCTCAGCCCATTCTCCCGTACCCTTTCAGCTACTTTGTCAACATGTAACCTGTCACTCACTGACATAGCAAGTATTGCTGCCAAAATAATCAGTCGTTTTATATCCTACCTTACAGACCTGAGCAGTCAGGCTGCTATGAACATTACAATGAAAATACCTTGCGATATTATACAACCTGTCTTCAGTACTTTACTGCCCTCTGGTTCTAAGTATAGGACACTCAGTTGCAGAAGGTCTTGCTGTGGGAAAAACTTGACACCATACAGTGAACATGGCCTTTAACATGTGTAACTGATATAAAGTTGAGGCTATGTTCACAAATGTACATCAGCTGTGAATGTTATGGGTCTGTATGGTGCTGTGTAAAAGAATTTCCTTTAGAGGACAATAAGATCTACAATCATAATATAATGAGAAACGGCTGCTGATTGTGAATGCAGGTCCTGATGAACATGTACCAGCTGGAGATCCTGGAAGAGGAGATGATTCTACGCTGGTTCTCTCAGGGAGCTACCACTGACAAGAGCAGAGACCTCCGAAAGAACCAGGGGGTAGGTGACACACATTGCATATGTGCTATAATGGATATAGGAGTGTTTATGGTCTATGGTAGGCAGTGAGTCACAAAGGCAGATGATGTCATGTTCCTGTCTGCATCTGCATACCTGGTGTGTCAACCCTGATGGCTTGAAAATAGCCTGGATGTGGAGGAGCAACGGCTCTACTTCTCACCATATCTCTAAGGGAGAGCTCAGCCACCCTGCAGAGGAAAGTAATTTCAGCGGCTTGTGTCTAGGATCTTATTCTTTCAGTCATGACCCACAGCTCATGCTCAAACAGTAGATTGAGAGCTTTACCTTGCCGCGTAGCCCTTTGTCACCAGAGCAGACCAGCGTAGTTCTTGCATTACTGCTCATTCACAAGACTGTTATGAACAGAATCAAAGGTAAGGGGTGGGCCATCCCACCTGGAGCCAGGCCTGGGTGAGGTTTGTTAACATGTCCATGGTGGCCAGATGTACAGTCATGGGGTCTGGCCAAAAATTACGACTTAAAACTTTGCATAGTTGTTGACCATGATGAAATCACTAACGTACCAAATTTTGGGATACCTAAAAAGTGCTTCAAAGTGGCAGAAGCATTTTACTTGAAATTTGAAACTCAACGATCTGGTTCCTATTAACTATTGAGATAAGTGGTGCTACTGCTTTCAATAGGAGGCGCTGCTGCTCGGAACAAGAACTTGAAAGTTGCTTGGATTTATTTAGATGTTGTCAGAGTTATTGACCCTTTTATATCAATCTTGTCAACTTTAAGTATAGGTGTTGCTGCTACTTGTAACAAGAAAACTGAAAAATCGCTCAACTTTCTACTTTGTCTGAAATTATGGGTGATTGAACGACCTTTAGTCATTAATGCAGATTCATAATAATTTTTCTTTCTTCAACAGCTTCAGAAGTTCATCCAGTGGCTTAAGGAGGCAGAGGAGTCTTCAGAGGAAGAAGGTGAATGATAAAGAAGAGTACTCAATGAAGGACAAAGACAACTTTGTAAAACATAAAAACTGGGTTGTGTGTATGAAGGGGTCCAGACAGTTTGTTTTAGCCCCTGTAATCACCTTTGTGCTACTAACTGTACAGCTGACATCACATCAAACAGTGCCACATCACGTGAAGTCTGTTTTTATGAATGTCAACATCCAAATAAAAGAACCGACTTCCTCAGACTGTGTGAAAATATGAATGCACACTTGTCTCAAGTTAAATGATTTTTATTAAGGATATACAAAAAAAAATCACCTTTTAAAACAAGTATGTATCTAGTGTGTCTTTATTCAAATACTGAACACTGACTTTTGACATTATTTAAACAGTACAGTCTTCTTTTCATTTGGGCTGTTCCCTTCAGGGGTCGCCACAGCGAATCATCTGCCTCCATCTCACCCTGTCCTCTGCATCTTCTTCTC
>JAQQAE010001378.1:0-25799 GCA_029823295.1 Pseudamia nigra
TCCCACTGATTGCAGTTCAGTGAAAACACCTGCTTTAGTGAGTGGCTGGAACGAAAACCTGCAGTGTCTCGGCCCTTCGTGGCAATGATTGGACACCCCTGAAATAGATGATATGAAGGTCCGAATCAGACCGAGTTCACTAGGAAACTGTTGCTATAGCGACATGCCAATCAAACCCCAGCACAGCAGTGATTTGTTGGGTTATTTGCTGTAATATCTTAATGGAGTAAAAAGTTAAAGATGGACCACCACATTACTTATTAGAGGGTCCAAATAAAATGTTTGAGACCATAATGACCCATTAAAAATATGTATTCGCTTAGTAATTTCAGATAGAATCACATGCATCTCTATGTGGAAAAAAAAGCTTCTTGGAGCCGGACGATCGATTCCCCAGTGGCCAAGCGGTGGGATTACGACTTAAAGTTACTTCTGCATTGGCCTCACTGAAAAGCCCCGGTTGTTGCCCCTTGGATTAGGTGCTATATAAGGTAGTGCAAACGTGATACCGGGTTGTGGCAAGTTTTTTAGTGAGGTCATGGCATCGTCAAAAGAATTGCCAGCAACAGGATGATGTAAGTCATAGCAGGGTTTCTTGAGTGTGTTCAATGCTCAAGGTCTATTTGAGTGGACAGAGTACACACACTTATGCATATGATGGCCACATCTAATGACAATTTACATTCTAGAGATAAATGGACAACCGCCCTGCCAATCGATTTCTTTGCAACAAAGTAGAAATTGACATAAGTAGCCGCCGGTATATCCGACTTTCAAAAGTGGACAGCACAGTAACCATCACAAAACTGATATAAATGTTCCACAAATGTGTTAAGAGGATAGATATTGGGGTACCGGGGAACATAGGGAGAATCCCCATCCCAGTTAGAGAATCAACTTATGTTCTGCTCTGTCAGCACCAATCATTAACACAGATGCACAGTCCACCTCCTTTGCTCTTACCAGTCACGGGTGAGATCGTTCCAGTGGAGGATGCATCCTGCTAGTTGCACAGCCATATCAAGGATCCCAGGATGCAGCTCAGCTTCACTCACAATTGTCACCCCCTCAGCACCTTCTTGTTTATGACGAGCATTTTATTACATTCAAACCTCTGTTAAAAAAAATAAATATATATACAGTGGTTCCTCATCATACGAGTTTAATCCATTCCAGCGTAATGCTCATGACATGAAAAACTCGTGAGACAGGACAGGTTTTTCCATAGGAATACATGTACAACCAATTGATCCGTTCCAAGACCCTCCTCTTTAAGTGGGTATGGCAATGCACATCTGGTGTGTGATGTGCATGGAGATGACACAGCCTGCTACGTTAATTAGCCACTTAACCACAACCACGGACAGGAAATGAAGACAAGAAAAGCAGTTAACAGAGTTTTTTGAGGCACAAGCAGGAAAGAGATGGCAGAATGCAGAAGCCGTATGGAGCTATTGAACGGAGCAGACAGAGTAGACAGAGACGAGGGCTGGTCGGAACAGTCACAGGGAGAGGTACGAACTGGACGAAACGCAGGTCAAGACCACAGGAGTAAGACACAGGCTGAAGCCAGGATCCAGGGAACTATGGAAGATGGAGACAAAAGGTAAGGAAAAACTCTACTAAACTCAAGTAATAACTCTCAAAACGCTGGAATGAACAGTTTCACATCTACATTTCCATGCGGTCGGTGAGTAGCGCACGCTCCTTTTGGGACCTATGTTACTCGTAACATGAGGTTTTGCTCATGTGACGAGACAAAATTTTGCCCGACGTCTTGCTCGTGTCATGAAAAAGTCATATGATGAGGTACCACTGTATAAAGAATCATTTCCAACCTTTTTGCAGCTGTAGGTGTCATGCCGGCTGTTTTACAGACATCTCTTTTATTAATATGGTCTGTGGGGAAAATGCTGTCTGTCGTACATTACCAGCATATGGTCACCTGGAGTCAGCTTCAAATGTTGGCGGTAGTCTGGTTTTTGGTTCTTATGATACTTTGATGGTTGCCATTCACGACTCTGTTTTGCCAATTTTGGGTGCAATGCATCATACGTTGCCCAGAAAGATACTGGGGAGTGGAAGTCAGAAGTCCATGTAGCTGGGTGGGAAACAAAAGCAGGGTTGACTTCGCAGCATGACTCGCCTACTTCAATCACACGGCTCGGTAATAATAGTAATACAGTAGTAATAGTAATATTTGTTCATTGTTCATTTGTTTCTTGGAAGAGCTCTTAGAAACTTGAAGCTATGCAAGCTTGCATTTAACACCAGCCCACAAAAAGGAAAAGCAATGAAGCTATGTAGCTAAACTCCTCCCCTCACCCAAGGAACGGCAAATAAGGCAAATCCAGTCGTTTCAGGAAGAGGGTCCCCACTTGTAATGTTGTGATTTCATTCTGAAATATTTACAGACTATTTGGAATTATGACGGGTGCAAAGCTAATCTAGTGGAACCCAGGAGTAAAATTAAATAGCTGCACAAGAGCATGACATGGACACTATTATTTAAAAGTGAGTTTATTTTGCTTTTAGTTTTATTGATAATTTTATTAATATGAGAAGGATTTATAGAAGTAGAATTATGTAGGATTTTGATTAATCATGTGCCCATGTCATCCACTTACTTAGGTATTTGTTGATTTTTTTTTTCCCATTTTTTGGATTTTTTAAATTTACATGACCCTGTTTTTATTTTGGGATTTTTTTTTTGCTCATTTTCATCACTATCTTTTCATTTTCTGAATTATTTTCTTTATTCTTTTTCATTTTGTTCAATTGTCTGCTGAATGAAAATATTCCAGGGACACTGGCATCAACATCTGCACCTGCAGACCTTGTTTCTGAACATGACGAGTTGTTTTGGATTTATAGTCTTGTTCCTTTTGTTCCATTTTGATGTAATAAAATGAGCACAGTCTGAGTTCCTATCATTAAAATGAGAAACTGTTTAAGAGCTAAATTTACATTACAATTAAAATGACAAAACGCTGACAAAAATATTGTAATATTGGAAAATATTACAATAAATCATCATCATTAAATATCACCATATAAAATATATCCTCTATATCACAGTAGCATCACTTTCCATTATATTGCCCAGACTTTGGCATATCATTGTCTGCCGGTCATTATAAAAAAAATATTCCACTGCCAATTTTATTTCAGTTGGCGCCAGATTTCTGACCAGATTATTGTTGTGAATTTTTCTCAGGTGACGGCGAATACACACATCTCGGCCATGAGTGGGTATTTACAGAGGTCAAAGGGCCATAAGAAGCAGTGGAAGAGGCTGTGGTTCGTCATCAAGGACAATGTTCTGTACACATATGCTGCTAGTGAGGTACAGACCCGCTGATGCATTATGATTCACCAAAAGTTTGGACACGCTTTGTCCTTGAGTTGTTTTTCTTTTATTGGTTTCAACATTGTTCATTAATACTGAAGACATCCAATAGCTGAGTCCGTAGCTTTATTAGCACCAGTACAACTACTGCACAAACCCATCTTATGGCAAGAAACACTCAAGTAAAGAGAAAAGAAGAGATGAATATCAGTCAGTCCGAAAAATCACAAGAACTTTGAATGGGTCCCACGTACAACACAACACAAATGGCATATTATTTGTAAAGCGCTAATCATGATCCAAAATGATCTCTGGGCGCCTCACAGTTCAAGGCTGAACCGTTAAGTTGACACAGATCACATCAACACCACTGTGACTAATTAAAAACATACTCAAATGAAAAGAATTGTTGAAAGAAGTTTCCTTTTTCTGATTATGGTAAAGTAAATGTTTTTTGTTTCCAAATACTATTTACAGTATTACATGTAAAAGTACCTTTAACTACATGTTAAAGGTAAATGTACAAAATAATGCATAAAAAATGCTCCTTCCAGCTAATGCCCAATAACTAATTTTATTACACTTATATTTTTAGGTCCTTCTTTGTCCAAAGTGTGCAGTATTAAAACACTTTCCATCCATCCATCCCTTTATTCCATTGTTATCCATTCATCAACTATCAGACCATCCCATTGTTCTCACTCAAGTGAAAATCAATGGGAAAATCGGTACCATTAGTGTTTTTGCTGTGTTTTCATGCAGGATGTTGCAGCCTTGGAGAGTTTACCACTGCTGGGTTTCGTGCTCAAAGTCGACTCGTCTCAGAAGCTGCAGTTCAAGCTCTACCATAAAAAGACTCTGTATTACATCTTCAAAGCTGACGACACACAAACAGCCCAGAGGTGCAGCATGAACACACACACCGTCTTTTATTCATTTTTAACAACAATACGGCGCAGACACAGGTTATTAACCCCTGCTTTTCACCATATTAGGCTCAGGACCCAGAATGAGTCTCACTGAGTTATTTTATTCAATTTTTTATATGTTTGGTTTATTTTATTTTTTATTGTTTTATTGATGTTCACTTTTGCTCATTTTGTGTACTTAAAAAAATCTTTATTTTCTAGATTATTTTCTTTGTTTTTCCTTGTTCAGATTTTTTTAATTATTATTCTGCTCATTGTTTTTATTGTGTTTTTTGGATTATTTTCTTGATTTGTGGTTCATTTTGTCATTTTGTGTGTGTGTGTGTGTGTGTGTGCGTGTGTTTACTCGATTGTTTTGTTAATTTTTCTCCCTTTGTGATTTACTTTTAACACATTTATTTTCTTCCCAATTTCCACATTTTTATTACGTTTTAATTATGTTGCTCATTTTTTTTGGTTTAGTGATGGTTTTGTGAATTTTCATGATTGTTTGCTGTATTTTGCTCATTTTTAATTATTTCATGTCTTATTTTCATACATTTTTATTGTTTACTTGATTTGTTTTCTTGATTTTGAGGATTAAAATTTACTTCCTCGTTGTCTTCATAATTTTGCACAAATTTGTTATCTTTTTATTTTGTTCCTTTTTTTAATGTTTGGTTTATTTTATTTTTTATTGTTTTATTGATGTTTGGTTCATTTTTGCTCATTTTGTGTATTTTTTTTTAATCCTTACTTTCTCAATTATTTTCTTCATTTTTCCTTGTTCAGATTTTTTTTTTTATTACTGTGTTCATTGTTTTTAATGTGCTTTTTTGGATTATTTTCTTGATTCATTGTTTATTTTGTCATTTTTTTGTGTGTGTTTACTCGATTGTTTTCTTAATTTTTCTTCATTTGTGATTCACGTTTAACATGTTTATTTTCTTCCTAATTTCCACATTTTTATTCTGTTTTAGTTATGTTGCTCTTTTTTTGGTTTAATGATGGTCTTGTGAATTTTCATGATTATTTGCTGTATTTTGCTCTTTTTAATTATTTCATGTACTATTTTCATACATTTTTAGTGTTTACTTGTTTTATTATTTTGTTCATGGTTTGTTTTATTAATTGGTTTATTGTTTATTCAGCTTTTCTTTTTTTTTTTAATGATTTTGTTCAATTTTTGTTCATTTCTTTTATTATTTTATGAAATATTTTGTTAAGAAGTATTTTGTTTGTTTTTCTTGTTCATCATCAATTTGTGATAATCTTCAATATTGGCATATTTGCTTTTATTTATTGTGTGTGTGTTATAGTCAATTTTTTTGTATTACAGTACATATTTTCATTTTTTGTCATTTTGTGAAATACTTTGCTAAGATTTAGACAATTGTTGCTCTTGATGATTTTGTTCATATTTTTGGTTTCTTGGTTTTTTTTCATTTTCTTGATTATTTTCATCCATGATTGTTTATGATTTGTTTATTTATGTTTTTGATTGTTTTTATTTGCTTTTGTGTATTTTGTGAATCATTGCACACACTTAAATTTTTGGTTCATTTTGTAGGTTATTTTCAGAATTTTGTTGATTTTTGCCTTTCATTGTTTACTTCATAGGGTTCTTGATTATTTTCAGTTTCTGGATTTTTTTTTATTATTTCTGGACCATTTTTGTTCAAAGTTTCATCAATTTGTTGATTATTTTGTTCATTTTTTTGGTTGTTTTGTCTGTGTGGTAGATTGTAATTTGATTTTTTTCTGTTCATTTTGTTTAATTACGGTGTATTTTGTTCTGATTTAATCACAATGAATGAAAAGAGTTCAGTCATCATTATACGAGTAAAATACATAAAAGCTTTACAATATGTAGATTAATTTACAAATATTGTGTCAAATATTATTCCACATTTATATTTCATTATCATTATTTAATCTAATATATTTCATATCAGTTCTGGATCTCCAGCTGAAACCCCACCCTATGAAAAAATGGAAACTAGTTATGCTATTAATAATCAATTTTTTCTTCATTTTTACAGATGGATCAATTCCTTTAGAGCAGCCACAGTACTTTGATACCTGTGTATGAAGCTGTCATCGCCTTCCAGAAATGCAGAACATTTACCTGTATGTGGTGTCTGAACTGAGACTACACTGAATTAAAATCATTTATTTTATTGTTTTTAATATACTGTACTCATCTCATACAGATTTTTTTAAAAATTTAAGACCATGGGGGGGTGGGTATTTTTAAATTGCCACCAGTTATAACCAAATTTACATCATGAAAAGTAGAGAATCTTAGCATAAATTAACATTCCTGATCATTTTAACAGCCATCTCATACTGGAATTGGTGTAGACCTGGCTTCAGAAACCATGCAACAGTGACATGAATCTATTTTATGCTGTGACAAAGTCCAAGTCTACTTAAGCCTTAATCTACTTAAGTCCCGCCCCTTATGTTTTTAACACATGGGACCTAGTGGAAACCTCTGTGGCTGAACCATGATTTAAAATGGGGAAGCGTTAAAAACTGCAGTATCTTCAGTGTCCACTGGGGGCTCTCTCCAAAGGTGAATCAATGTCCTTTAGGGCAGAAATAAGCATGTTTACAGCCTGGCATGATGGTTTTGATCTGTACTGGATTTTTTTTTTTCCATCTCTGTGAACACTGCACAGGAGTGATTTTTCTATGTAACTTGTATGTTTACATGATCCAAACACTGATATTTGTGTGTAATGAAAGGTGTAGGTGATTTGACTGACAGCTGTGTATGAGCCAGAGGTCTCCACTGTTTCATTCAAGCCAACTCAGCCTCTTCACACCTCACAGTTCATTTTTGGATCAGAGTGTGCAGGCTCGTTGTTTGTGCTTTGTAAGTTCTCCTCAAACACCTATGTGTGATGTCACAGAAGGTTTGTCCATCTTTATATACAGTCTATGCATGAGACATAACTTTGAAAACAAACTTGTATTAGTCAGTGGTGATGATAATATCCTGATATGGACAGAATTCTGCCACCATTTACATACATGATGTTGGCCAGTTTGAAAGATAACCTTACAAGCCAAAAAAGTGATAGTTTGTTGTGAAACTATTGAGCTATAAGACTAAAAACATGTAAGTCACCAATGTGACATCACCATAACTTTGTCTCCACAGTCAGTTCAGAACTGCTGAAGAGTTTCTGCAACTCAACATGAACACACCAGGAATGAGTTTCACCTCTTTCACTACTTTATTCTCGAAGTATGGGATTAAATTTGTTAAGGCAGTGGACATAATGTACATTACATGAGACTGAATTGAAGCACATGGAGCCTGTTCACACAGAACTGATCTTTTGAAAATGCAACTTTCTTGATTTGCAAAATACAAATTGACAAACACTGTAAACTGATGGGAAATGAGTCGGGATGATGAAATTGTCTGCCACTCGCCATTGACTGCAACATAATTTTCCTCCTGAATTTGGTCCTATAACCTGGAAGAGAGTTGGAAGGAAGAGGGCGGGACCTAAGCTCTGTTTTATCTGTACTGTCTAAAATGTACATTTTTCCAGCACTGCGTCATATTTTGATATGCATTTTTTCACCTGGCTAACCTTTTCCATATTGGGGTTGTAATCAAGCTATGATTGGCATTTTGAGGTTTCAAGGGCAAAGTAACACATTGTAGTGTCTTTGTTTCACTTGCACAGATTATAGTTTTGAATGTCGTCTGAAACACATTTGGCACTTTTTACTGCTTATATTACTTTGACCACATTATTGGGATTACAGTCTAAAAACAGAACCTTGCTGGTGTGTTTGGGGGAAGTTTAACAGATGTTCCTGTCTACACTTCAGTCACTCCGATTATAGTGTATATTGTAATAATTATGTCATACTCTGTACATACAGCTGATTGTAAATGGAATCACATGTATTGAAATCAATCTTCCATGAATCTTATTTTTACTGGACTGAATTCTGTCACTGAAATAAACATTTTTTTCCTTATTTGTCATTGTAAACAGAATGCAAAGAACAGCTGTGTTACTATCTGATAATGGTGTAATAATCATCACAAAAAATATGTTGCATAACTATTTAATGGGCAGTTTAGTTTTAAATACTGTAGTTATTTAACCAGGTTTAGATTTTGGGGTGATGATTGGAAATGTGCATTTATGTCCCAATAATGAAATATATGTTTTTATCTGTATTTGATTTTAACTAGTAGTTTTGTTAATTAACCATTGGAGTCTAAAAATGCTGTTTTAGCTTCATACATAATGGCATTTCATTCATGGCTGGGTTCATTGTTATTCATGTTTTGTAAATTCAACTATTTTACATAATTTTATTATTTCCACTTTATTGTTATTTTGATTTTTAATATATTTTTGGTTCATTTTTGGTTATTTTCCTAGATTATATGCATTCTTTAGCTCATTTCATTAATTTTCATTTTTATTGTTTTTTAAAATAATTTTGTGAGTGGATTTTTTTATCTCTCCAACATAAAAAAAATTAACAGGTTCAATCATCATTCTTAGACATTATACGCTGCAGAGTAAAATACATAAAAATTATATGTATGGATTCATTTAAAGCTAAAAAAAATACTGAAATATAATGATCTTTTTGGTCCAATCTTTGTTAATTTTGTTGCTGCTTTTTCTGTTATTGATCTGTTCCCTTAATAAACATGGAGTGAAGACTTAAATTGATCCTTTTTCAATCACCAGAAACACAGAAAATAAAGTGTTCAAAATTTAACAGGCCAAAGCAGAGACGCCTAATTTTTGCTTTCAATGAAGAAAATTAAAAGCGTACAAAGTCATCTTAAACTAAATAAAAATCAAGGAACTGAACGAGAACGAACAAAATAGTGAAGAACACTGATACTAAATGAGAAAAAAACCCACTCATTACTTAACGCAGGGATGTTTAGAAAATTAGTGTTTAAAAAATGTCACTGTGGGGAGATATTTTACACATGATGAGAGCAGGCTACTTGTAGATACAGCAGTGGATCTTTACAGATGGTAACACTTTATAAACTCTGCACTAACTGGACAAATGATCCTTTGTGATCTTTAATGGGAACTCCGTTGATAATCTGTCCAAAATAAGACTGAATGACTCTAAATATTAAGTTGACATTTGACGGTTTCCTTACGCAAACCACAGACCGCCTACTGCGCATGTGCACACATGTCATATGTGTATTGATTAGAAAAGGTCACGAACTCTGACCCTCCCACAAACTGCAGCAAACACTTAAAATATTACATTTTTGAAGGTAATTCAGTTTCTTCCATTGCTGCGTCTTTACGGGCAAGATGTAATATTACTGTAGATGCATGCGAGCCTTGTGAAAGACACACTCGGAGCCGGTGACACCGGAAGAGAGGGAGTGTTTAGGAGGTGTCCAGCAGGAGAGCAGCCATTAGCCAACGAGCTAGCATCGGCTAACCTAGCTCATTAGCACCGCCAAAGGAGCTCGCTGCTTTAAAAAAGTAACACCTGGCAAGTATCTAACGCTATTGGCATATAGGCCGAGTTGAAAAAATACGTTTCGGAGGCAGTACAATTACATATGGACACTTATCTGCGGTACGAAAACGGCGCCGCTGAGGATGCTAGGTAATGTAGCCGTGCTAGCCACCGGTGCTACTGTGGGCAGGCGTTAGCCGCCGTGCTAACGTGGCTAACTAGCGCAACGCGACTCGGCAGATGCAGCTTTAGTTTAAGCGTTAATATATTACCACGTCGTCACAACGTTAGCTGGTCAGCTGCCTCGCTAAACGGACGACCGCTGCGGAGGGTCATAGTTCAAAGGTTAATGGGTTTTTGCTCAGTTGTCACAGCCCGAGTTATGCTTGTAACTGCGTTGCGGCTCCACGGGCCCTGAACCCTAGCGTGCTTTAACCCTTCAATGTTGACCTTTCACCCACAGGAAAAGAAATACCTTTATCTTCCGTATCGATTTGAAATAGCTGGGTGTCGAGCACCTCGTTAGTGTTTGTACAGAAGCTGCTCCAGCCATTTATTATCACTTTACGCTTATATTAAGCAGCTTATTTTAACAAGCATACAAGCTAACGCCGGCTCGAGTGATCAGCGTAGGCCACTGACAGCTGACAGCGTTATAATAAATAACGTGTGTCTCATAATTCATGGTTAATAATAACACGTCACTGAAAAGCAGGCTGCTGAGGGTCGTGTGTTGGAGATGTTGTCAAAGTGGGACCATACATGCGAAGCAGCCGAAAGGAGAAATAAATGATAAATGATCATTTCAGAGCTGTGTTGTTTTGACGCGTGTTTACATTCATTATTCACTTATAAACTCATTCACAAACTATAGCAACTCCACGTCTGGTCACAACTGAGTTAAGACTGGAGCTGGACTTTATGGCATATTTGTTCTGTGATCAAATGACTGTAGAAACTCATGTTTAATTTTTTTAAAAAAGAAAGAAATGAATGAAGTGTCAAATTTTAGTAACTGTAAATTAGGTTTTAAAAAGTAAGAAATGTCTGGTCAGAGAATGAATGAAAAATAAGGGGCGACACTAACAAAATAAAGAAAAATAAACTACATCTTCTCCTTCTCCTTTCGGCTGCTCCCCTCAGGGGTCACCACATGTTTGATCTGACATAGGTTTTTACGTCGGATGCCCTTCCTGACACAACCCTCACAACAAGGGACAGAACCTGTGCAGAAAATAACAAAATTAATGACGACGACGACAACAGAATTACACTATGTGATTTCATGACTTATGCATACGCTAGTTTTCACACCATTAAGTGAAAATTACTAAAATAAGCACAGCGTGAGTTCGAAACTGAACAAAACAAAAACAGGACTTGGAAATTGCAACAAACGAAAAGGTGTAATGGAGTACATGATGTAGATTTCATGTTACGGTGCTTGTCTAAAGTCAGACCAGAGAAAAATAAACTACATAAGAACATTTATACAATTAATAGGATATAGCAAAATAATGAGGGGAAAAAACAGAAAATGATCAGGAAGATGAATGAAAATGAACAAAATAATCAAGAAAGTGAAAAAAGCTGGAGAAAATTACCAAAATGTTGATCAATCTAATTATAATCAACAAATATTTAAATATAAAATGAACAAGATAAGAATCAAGATAGTAATTAACTTTAATCAATGTTGTGTATTTTTGTGTCATTGCTTTCACTTGAATTGTCAGTAAGGGATTAATGAGGTTGAAGACAGATTAATAGGTTATCGTCTTTCTCCTGCACAAAACCATCTACATGACATTGACCTTTATAGATCCGCTATTGGCTGATTATTGCAGTGCTTGTACGTGAACAGTTACTGTCTGTCGTGACCACGTTTGCTTTGGGGCTCAGTGCCACAAATCAGCTGTGCAAGAGGTTGAGTTCAGTCAGTTGTAAAATACAACATATGTTTTCTCTGTAGGTGCACATGCCCCATGGGTTACAGCTGTGAAGAACAGTGGAAGTAGATGTGTGCAGAATCAGTATGGATGGACAGACTCAGAGGATTCAGCTTGTATCAGCAGACAGCAACATGGCTTTGGGACACAGAATCCAGGTAACTTGACATCTTACTGTACATACACATAACTGGAGGCAGTCATTTTGTGTAGGCTTTTCACAGCTACTACATCATCACCGTGCTGCATTTATGTGGGTTAATTGCATTTATTTTGCTTAAGCATGATGATTGTCTGTATTCAGCAGCTGTACACAAAGATCTCGGATGAAACCAACAGAAATGGCCTATTTTCTTGAATATTTCTGTGTAATTTCCCGCTGTTTAGACTATGACTGGCCATCTTTTAATGATGCTATCCCCTTCATCTCAAGGCTCTTACTCTCAGAGTTTCTTCATATGTTTCATTAATGTGGTCATAGCTATTATTTGTGTGAAAACATTTTAGGCTTTTACAAACCTTGAAAATAAAAGAGAAAGGTAAATTTGTATTTATGTTTTCCAATTTTTTAATGTCAATAAAAGGTTCTTTGTCATTAAGTGCATTGATAAACTGTTGATGTGGTTCAGATTAATGGGTTGTTTGGTTAGTATACTGTATTGGTAGAATAAAATTAATAGAAAAAGAAAACTTTTTGTCTGTAAAATTGCACATCTTTTGTCCAAACAGCAGTCAAGACAACTACCATGGTATAAAATGTGTTTTTTATTGTGCAAGTGCTTTGGTTTGTGATTTCACCAGATTTTAGTGACCCTAAACATGCATTTCTCATCACAATACAACCAGAATACACAGAAACATTTCAGGTTCTTCACAGAGTTTCAGTCAGTTACCACCCTTTTGCTCTTAAAATGTTTTGAACCATTTAGGACAGAAAATATAAGATCTAGTGACTTAAACCAGGGTTCATTCAGCACATGTCAGTGTTGTTTGTTCTACTTTTTACCACAGGAATAGATGTCACACTAAATAGGGATTTTTACCTGTTGAAGCCATTTAGTTCTGATTTTTGTGTTTATACTTTGCACATTTTTTTGTATTTTTGTTTTCAATCCTGCACAAACAAGTAACCAAACTATGGATAGTTCTTCCCTCATACTGATTGTAGCATAAAGTTTATTCATGTTTGTGTATGGTCATTATAAACTTGATAACAAGGAAGTACAAACCCAAGGTGCCTGAAACTTTTGCACAATACTGTATGGATTTTTTAATCAAATTCCTAAACTAGTAAATTGTGTATTTACCTGTCTTGCTATCACCCGACAAATAATATGGCGGGGATATTGCAGTTAGTATGTCCGTCAGTCATCATTTTGTTTCTAGTGCATGCAAACTCTACACAAGCTGTCAGCAAAGTGCCATGCTATGAAAGTTCTTGCCAGTGGAGATATGACATCCTCTCATAGGTCTTGTTTCATTCCACGCAGATTGTAACTGATCAGCAGACAGGCCAGAAGATCCAGATTGTCACAGCACTTGAGCCATCTTCCCCTGGAAAGCAGCAGTTTATCCTTGCAAATGCTGACTATTCCCCTGGTGGGAAGGTGATCCTGGCAAAGCAGGAGGGCACACCCAACAAGGTTATCCTAGCTGCCCCAGACGGCTCGGGGGTTAACCAGCTGCTGTTTGCTTCTCCTGATCTGGCTGGGCAGCAGATTCAGGTATTCCCTGAGGATGTATGTGACTTCTGCTAAACAGATTATCTTAAGTCTTATGACTGGAGCATGAAAATGTCAATACAGACCTATAACAGTGTTTCCGATCTGTATAAAATGACTCTATTGTTCTGGTGTGTTTGTCAGTTTGTAACAGAAGGCTCAGACCAGTCTATTGTCAAACCGGTTGTTGAATACTGTGTTGTGTGTGGGGATAAGGCCTCAGGTAGGTTCAGTTTGCTCTACCACGATTATTCTGTGCAGTTATCCTTGGATGTGCATTCACACATCTGACCTTGTTTCTTGTTTTCAGGACGTCATTACGGAGCAGTCAGCTGTGAGGGCTGTAAGGGCTTCTTCAAACGCAGCATTAGGAAGAATCTCGTCTACACATGCAGAGGCTCTGGAGAATGTGCCATCAATAAGCTCCACCGGAACCGCTGCCAGTACTGTCGACTGCAGCGCTGCATCGCCCTGGGCATGAAACAGGACTGTAAGAGAGCGCAGTGTATACTACCAGTCAAAAGTATGGACACACCTTCTTGTTTTTGATGTTGTACAATGACATTGAACCTATCCAAACTGAGAAAGAACTCATGAGGGATTATGTACTAAATAAAAAAGTGTCAAACAACACAACATATTTTAGGTTGTTAAACGTAGACACATTTAGCTTTGATGACAGCTTTGTACACTCATGGCATTGTCTCATTAGATTCAGCAGGTCGTCACCTGGAATGGTTTTAAAATCATTGGTGTGCCTTGTGAAGAGTTCATTTGTGTAATTTCTTGCCTTCTTAATATGCTTGAGATCATCATTTTATGGTCAGAAACATTCAATTAAGTGAAGAGAAATGACAGTCCAACATTACTTTGTGAACTTGCAGTCAGCTCGTCTGAAAAGATCTCAGACACTTTGAATGTATCCATAATTACAGTCACCAAATCCATCAAACACTAAGATGAAACAGTCTCTCATGAGGATCGTCCCAGTAAATGAAGACTGGAGCTACCTCTGCTGCAGAGGAGACTTTTGTTAGAATTCCCAGACTCAGATGATTTGCAACACTTTAAAATTCTTTAGATTTTTCAAATTGATATTCATTTCTAAAATTAATGATAGACTGTCTTTCCTTAACTGAGGTTTTTTTTTTTTAACCATAATAAGGATTTGGTAGTACAGTAGTACTACTAGTAGAGTTATTGTCTCTACCCACCCTTCCTCTGCATAAGACAGTCATTGGTTTAAAGCACATCAACATTCAAGACATGGCACAAATTTACTCTTGACAAGACAAAAATTAAAAACAAATGATGCTACCATAACATCAAAATGTGGCACGGGTGTCTAAACTTTTGACTGGTAGCGTATTTACAGTGGTGGTGTGAAAGTGTTCCTCGGGAGTCACATGACTAAACCTGATTTTCTGTGTTTTGTCTTGTAGCTGTGCAGTGTGAAAGGAAGCCTGTTGAAGTGACCGCGCGAGAGAAATCTGTGAACTGTGCAGCCTCCACTGAAAAGATCTACATCCGCAAAAACCTTTGCAGCCCTTTGGCTGCCACGCCCACGTTTGTATCTGACAAGGAAACTGCCAGGTACAACCACAACAAAGCACCGATTCGCCACATATGGATACACCTGTGCTATCGTAGCACCTAATGCCACTTTTTGTACATAACATCAAGTAACAGAAAATGTTTAATGGCAGGTCTACAAGTTTGCTTGAGTCAAGCATGTTACTCAATATCCAGCAGCCCTTCTCTAAGCTGGAAAACACCATACTGATCCCAGCATCTCCAGACAAGGTAAGCGATACAGCCAAATTACAAGTAGGTTATATACTCACTGGCCTCTTTACTAGGTACACTATGCTACTACTGGGTTGGACCTCGTACCTATCCTAAGATGGACCACTGTGGTCATAAAGGGATGGACATGTTCAGCAGCTATAGTCATGTAGGTTGTCGTATTTAAATGATACACAGTTAGGACTAAAAGTCCCAAAATGCATCATCACAAGGAGCCTGAATAGATGATACAAAGTAGGATGGATCTATGCTTTCATGTTTCTAATATCAGTCTTTATCATAACATTAAAATGTGGTAATGGAAATCCAGACTCACTAGACAAAGCAATATTTTCCAGCCTTCTACTGACCACTTTTACTGAGTCCATGTGAATTGTAGCTTTAGAGTCCTGTGCTTAACTGACAGGAGTGTCACCGTCTGTGATCTGCTGCTGCTGTCATGATCTGCATGTTGTATGCCCTCAGATGCTCCAGCAAACATGACATGTTCAAAGTTGTACTTAACTTCCTCATTGTCATGCTCAGTTTTAATCTTCAGCAGGTCGTCTCAACTGTGTCTACATGCCTAAATGTGCTGAATCTCTCCCATGTGATTTAATGATTAAATATTTCCATGAATGTCATGTGGTCCAAAGTGGCTAGTGAGTGTGTTTATCAAAGATTGGAAATGTCATCAGGGTGCCTACAGGTCATTTAAAAATGTCTTTAATTCAATTTTACGACATTGATGCGTTAAAGACTTAAGTTTGACTTTGTCACATCATAGCTGCTACAATCAATTGATGTAATGGTCACATTTCTGAGATTTTAAGCTGGACCTGTGTAATTAATATTTGTCTTTTTCATAACTTCGTACTTCCTCTTTTGCATTGAGAAATGTAAACCTTCTCATTTTGTGGAGGATTTTAATCTTTTTTTTTAATTATTTAGTTTTTTTTTTTTTTTTTTTGGTTGATTTTTTTTTTGTTAATTTTGTGGAATATTATGTTTATTTTTCATTGAATGTGTGAAATCTTTTTCATACTTGTCCATTTTGTTGATATTTTGTTCAGCTTGTTGATTTTTTTTTTGTTTTAGTCACATTGTTGACTGGTTTTATTCATTTCTGTTCATTTTTTGGTGACTTTATTGATCATGCTGTGTGTTCTATTGATTAGTTTGTTCATTCATTGTTAATTTTTATGTTTGCTGTTGATTACTTATTTTTATTTTGTGATTTCTTGCTTATTTTGTTACTTTTCAATTCTAGCAACAATTGCAAAACAGCAAAAGTTCAGTCTCTGTTTTCATACATCTTACCATCTTTCACATTTGAACAGTGAAATACATAAAAAAATACATGAGGACTCAGTGACAGTAAAAATAGAAATATTATGGATTAACTGTCTAAAATTCATACTTAAATTGGGTTAAAATTGTCTTAAAAGCATTCAGTTTAAAGTGTCTCATACTTGTACATACAGTGGTCATTCAGCCTCATAAAACCTTATAAAAACAAATGATGTTATCAGTAATTTGCAGATAATAAGTGTGTTTATAGCCAAAATCTAACTTATGATGACTGTTTGGCAGGACGACCCTTCACAAGGAGACCTGGGGACGCTGGCAAATGTTGTGACGTCTCTCGCCCATCTCAACAAAACCAGGGAAACGAGTGAAAGTGGCAACGAGCTGATAGGAGTCGAGACGCTCAGCAACGGCGACAGTTCAATGACAGACATCCAAGGAGACGACCAAACTGCAACCGACATCACGCGGTATGGATGTCATATCAAATCCAGAGGCTTTGGGTCTGTAGTTTGAGAATAAGGTTGTGTTGTCCAAGCAGAAGGAAGAAACCAAGGAGCTGTGTTTCTGTTTTAAAACAAAGCTTTAATTAGATTTCCTGTTAGGCCATGTGGTTTCTGACTCCGCTGTTAAGGCTCTAATTCAATTGGCCCATAGCTGATCAAAAATGAACCATCCTCGATAATGTCTGGGATACAATGCTGCAAGTTGGAGTTAATTTTGTGTATTAAGGTGAGTCTGTGACGCCAAATAAATTATATTTTATAAAGCTGTATGTTTTGTATTGTAAATATTGTGTTGAATATTGTGATTTCAATTTAAGCCCTCCTAGTTTTCAGAAAGAGCGTACAACTTATTTTTCTCACTCAGACATAGAAACGTAAACTAGAAAGCACTCAGACAGCAAGGAAGCTCAGTTTCTCTTCATAATGGGATACGGCAATGAAACAAATGATACAAATAGTCAATTTTTATGTTATTTTATTATTAGTTCAATATTTTTTCATGAAAATAATATTTCCATAATGGTCGTTTTCTCCTGGATCTATTTCCAAAAATGTTAAAGATGCATCAAATCAGTAGACTTTCCACTATAATTTGATGTCAGTTTCATGTTTATAGCTTTATTTACTACCGTACAGTAGTTATTTTTCCTCAAACCCTGAATATTGTCCATATATGGATCAAACTTTGTGCTTTGATGGAAGTTATTATAATTTTTTCCTATTTCCTTTTTTGGCAAAATTTTTGGGGTGTTATTTGTGACGTTACAAGGACAAATGTTGAATTTGGTCCTATATCACAACGGTGAAGAATCCTTCCAAAAATCTTCTGGATCCAGACGAAGATCCAGATCAGTACCACAACCTAATCCATTGGTCTTTATCCCATTCCTGACCTATCCTCAAAATTTCATCCAAAGACGAACAATCAGATAAACAAACTAACACCCACAAAAACGGAACCTGGAGGTAAAAAGAAAACCTTGGAACAAATCTACACAGGACTCTACAAGTCAAAAATTTGGACAAACCTTCTCCTTCCACGTTTTTGTTTTTATTATTTCCGTCATTGTCTATTAATACTGAAGACACTGAAAGCAGCTACATTTAACTTTGGTGGCAGTTCTGCACATTCATGGCATTTTCTCATCAGATAAATACAGAATTACTTCATGAAATGAAGGTCCGTCAGTCCAGCAAATCTAAAGCACTTTGAACATGTCCCCAATTGCAGTCACCCACACCATCGAACACTGGCTCTCATGAGGACCTCCCAGGAAAGGAAGATCAAGACCGACTGCTACTGTGGACGAGACATTTATTAGAATTTCCAGACTCAGAATCTGATAAGTTCCAGAACCTCAGGTAGTTTGTTGTGTCGACTGCACCCGGGGACACATTCGACGCTCTTGAGGTTTTTCAGATTGACTGACGTTCGTTTCTTAAATAATGGACTGTCTTTTCTCTTTACTTAACTAAATGTTTCTTGCCATAAGGTGGATTTGTACGGTAGTTGTAGTAGCACTAATAGGGTTACTGACTCTGTATCTATGCTTCCTCTGCACAAGACAACTGATGATCTAAAGCAGGGATGGCCAACTCCAGTCCTCGAGAGCCACTGCCCAGCTTCTTTTGCAACTGTCTCTGCCCTCCCCACTGCATCTTCCAGCTTCTGATGGATTGAACACACCTGATCCAAGTCATCAATAGTGGGTAGGGCAGAGACAGTTGGGGAAAAAAAATCACGGCAGCTCTCAAGGACTGGACCTGGCCACTCCTGGTAAGAAGCACATTTCCAGGCGAATCGGATGAGAGAATGCCATGAGTGTTTAAAGCTGTCATCAAATCTAAATGTGGCTACTTTGGACAACCTAAAATGTAAAACATGTTCCTTTTACTTTTTTGTCAACTGCATTATTACATAAATGTTCTTTCACAGTTTGGATGTCTTCAGTATTACTGGACAATGTTGAAAATAATAAAAGTAAAGAAAAAACACTGAAGGAGAAGGTGTGTCCACCCTTTTGACTGGTTTTGTACTGCTCTGCTCAGTTTAACAAAATTCATGCTATCACCAGCCAGAGATTCTTGAGTTTATTCTCTATTTGTACAGTTAAATCACAAATTAACAATAATAGCTAAAATGAACAATAAAAACTGAGTATAATCAACAAATTGTTTAAAAAAATCTCAGAATTATCAACAAAATAGACCACAATTGTCAGGAAAAATAAGTTGATTGACAAAATTCACAAAAGTTGTCAAATCAGTTAAAATATAAAAAAAAAATCAAACACTGTTACACTCTAGCAGGGAAACATAAGCACACAAAATGAACAAAAATTTGCCAAAATTGTTAACAAAATGAGTAAAAATGAAATTTTAGATCACTCTCAATCCTCTCAACAGTGGACCTTAAAAATGTGCAGTGATTATATCACTGAAAAGGATGATTTTGTGATAAATTATATAAATT
The DNA here is from genome assembly GCA_029823295.1 of Pseudamia nigra. Classification (NCBI taxonomy): domain Eukaryota; kingdom Metazoa; phylum Chordata; class Actinopteri; order Kurtiformes; family Apogonidae; genus Pseudamia; species Pseudamia nigra. The sequence goes on from JAQQAE010001378.1 coordinate 19,490, forward strand.
TTTCCTGATTTGTGCAGGGCATTTGACACCCTGGCGAAGGTCCTTCATCCGAATGATGGCACAGCAGCGGACTCGCTGGAGGCCACTATGCAGCTCATGTCAGGAGACCAGTCGGGCCCTGTGGTGGAGTTGGAGGGACCTCTACTCTCTGACATCCATATCCCTTTCAAAGTAAAACCACAGCCGCTCACCTTGACACACATAAAAGAACCACTCTGCTTAATGTAAAAGTCTGTTTTGTGTCTGCATCACATGCTGGAGTCATGTTTACGCTCTCTTTTTCATGTTTTCCACAGCTTATGATGCCTTTGCCGGTGCCGGAGTACCTCAACGTCAACTACATCTGTGAGTCAGCCTCCCGGCTGCTTTTTCTCTCTATGCACTGGGCTCGATCCATACCTGCATTTCAGGCCCTAGGGTAAGTTCTGGTCATTTTTCAGACCATTTTCACTTTTAAAACATTTAAAAGATTCTTCACCATTGTGAGATGGGACCAAAGTCAACATTTGTCTTTGAAACACCACAAATAACACCCAGAAAATTTTGTGAAAAAACATAGGATAACACCATAATAGGTTCTGTCAAACCACAAAGTTTGATCCAGTTATGGACAGTATTCTGAATATAGTGATCCAGAATGCTTGTACTTGAAGAAAAACACAACTACTGTAAGGCAGTAAATAAAGCCATAGATGTGTAACTGAAACCAGTTTGAAGTGAAAGTCTGCTGATTCAGTAATGTGTCCACAGATTTAACGTATCTCCAACATTATGGAGATATTATTTTAGATGAATAGCTATTGAACTAGTAATGATATGTATGTGATTCCAAATGCTAATGGTAAGTTTTCATGGTCAAAGAACCCAGTAATGAGGTCAAAGGGTAAACGTAATAATATTACTTTTGATGCAATAACATTACGGGTGAAATGAACATAGGCTCAAATGAAAATGGTAGGTTTTCACTATGAACACAAACTGAGCTGCCTCGGTGGAGGTCTGTGCTTTATAGATTGTCGAATTTTCAACATTGCCCATTAATACTGAAGACATCCAAACTGTGAAAGTACACAAATGGAATAATATAACAAACAAAAAAGTGTTAAACCACTCTGAACATATTTTATATTTTAGAGTGTCCAAAGTAGACACATTTAGTCCCAGGAAAGAAGACCAAGAGCTACCTCTACTGCAGAGGATAAGTTTATTAGAATTACCAGATTCGGGAACCAGCAAAACCATCAAACACTGAGGTGCTGTAAATTGTAGGTTTCAGTCGTTATTCACCAATAATAATATTTCCATTCTTCAGATTGATTGACTTTAATTTCTTAGTGATCGAAATGATGGACTTTACCCCTTACTTAACTGTCTTTTTTCCCCAAAATCTGGATTTGTACGGTAGTTGTAGTCTGACTACTGAACTTGTACCCTTTTCACAGTTTGTATGTCTTCAGTATTAATGTACAGTTTTAAAATTAATAAATGTAAAGAAACACTGAAGGAGAAGGTGTGTGCAAAAGTTTGACTAGTAGTGTAGATTTTTAATTTAAATGTTTAGTGTGAAGGCTTTGTGGCGTCTCGCAGTGAAGTAGCAGATTGAGCTGGCATTAGAACACATTATGGCAGAGAGACACAATACTGGAAAAAAAGTTGTAAACTAGACAGACAGTGATTTCCTGGTGCTTGTCAAAGCATGTCTACTGTTTAGCAGACATAAACTCACCCACACCAATGTAAAACTCTGTGGGAAGGTTTCAGACAGAAATATAACCACAACAGATCACTTCCATGTGTGTTTTGTGAGTGAGTGTCAGTTTGCCGCCAACCTAAAAAAGCTTTTTGATACTCTGATTGGCTGGAAATAAAAACATGACTGTGATTGGCTGGAGATGCAAATGCGTGTACACAATCTGAACAGAGAAAAATCAGACTTAACAAGAGAAAAATAGAAAATCCAGGCAGAGGGGAGGGTCTGCGCAGGGACATCCACCAGCACACACTGATCAAAAAGCAACACAAGTACAGATACTTGGAAAAAAACATGTACATTAACACAGCATTAGTGTTATGAAGGCGGTTAGCTACTCTATGATTCAGTTCTCTAAGCTCCTAAGACAGCCCCTTCATAACCAAACCTTCACCAGACCCTACGTGTATGTGCAGAACTTGAGTTGTACTAGTTCTGGTTGAACAGCCAACCTGCTCTTGGGTCGCTTAGTTGTTGTTCAAAGGGTTTTTAAGGTGAATATATACAAAAGTGAAACAGTGTTAGCGTGCTACTAGAAGTTTGATTCTCAGTGCGTAGGTCGATGTGGTTCGTTTTCTCCCAGCTCTATTGTTCCTCCCTAGCTGTTCTCTCGCAATTCTGGATTCCAATTGTCATGAATCTCCGACACTCTTGTACACGAGTCTCTGGATTCCAATCGGCGTCTTGCTTCTAATTCTCTACATGTTCTCTCATCATTTTCCTTCCATGTTCCTTGGATACTCCCATTATCCAAGTGTTCTCCGATCTCCTCATTTATAACTGCTGTCTCAGCTGCGTCACGTCGGCTGCTTTATTACGTTGTATTTCTGCAGCTGACTCCAATCCACTGATGAGAGAGTTCACAAACCACGCCCACGTCCTCCGAATATTTATATACCCCCCAGTCCCCGCTTAAGGGTGGCGCGAGCTCAGTTCACTGCTGCCTCTACCCCTCACTGGTAGGGATGTGAATTTCCCCTCGTGGGATCAATAAAGTATTGATTGAGTGAGTGATTCATTGAATCCCTGAGCTACAGTAAAACCACACCTGCTGAGACTGGGTCGTAACAGTTAGTTATATTTAATTACTTCCCACTATTGCGTGTGACTAACACTGATTACACATACGATAGAGAGGGAGACAGAAAAGCAGAAGAACATGGAAAAGGGAAAACTGCAATGTAAAAAAAAAAAAATCATTCCAAACATACCTTTCCAAACTGTAGATGATCGACTGTGTCATTAAATGTGAATAAGAATATGTTGGTGGGCTTCTTTTTTTTTTTTTTTTTGTATGCATGTGCATGTCCTTGTGGTGAATTAAATTATGTTATTTTGTGTCACAGTGGTCAGGACAATGACATTAACTTGATGAAAGCCTGCTGGAATGAGCTGTTTGCCCTGGGCCTGGCACAGTGCTCCAACATTATGAATGTTGGTACCATCCTAAGTGCCATTATCAACCACTTACAGACCAGCTTACAGGAAGGTAGGCGAGGGCTTCCGCTGCACCGTTTAACATTTACATCCAATTTCAAAAGTGTGGTGTTGGTCAGTGTGATGTCTCGCTGCTCGCTAAGGCTTCAGAGTCAAAACTATTCCATAACAGGGTGTCTGCAGATCCTTAAAACATTCTAATCACTGTACATGTTTGATTTCATTTTCCTTGTTTTTATTTCTTTCTGTCTGAGTTCACATTTCTGATGCTTGAAGGCTACATCGGCACTGAATCGTCCATATTTTAGTTGAGATCTGTTCTGATGAAGACTTCTTGGGCGACACGGTGGTGCAGTGGGTAGCACTCGTACCTCACAGCTAGACGGTCCTGGGTTCAATCCCAACACCAGGTGGTGGGACCTTTTTTTGCATGTTCTCCCCGTGTCTGCGTGGGTTCTCTCCGGGTTCTCCGGCTTCCTCCCACAAGCAAAAACATGTACTAGGTTAATTGGTGACTCTAAATTGTCCATAGTTGTGAATGTAAATGATTGTCTGTCTGTATAGTCATGAGGTCTCAGCCTCAAATTGTGAAGCGCCTCGAGATGATCAGTGATTATGATTGGCGCTATACAAATAGAATTGAATTCTTCATTTTGTACAATATTTTAGTTTTTTGGGGGATTTTTTTTTCCCTTTAAAGCTGTAGACTATCTTGGTTCTTTTTTCATTTCAGATTTTTTTTTTTTTTTTTTCATTTTCTTGTGTTAATTTTGTGTTAAAATTTTTAGTGAATTTGCATTATTTTGATGATTTTTGATAATCTTTTAATAGTTGTAATTTTGTGTTCATTTTCTTGTTTATGTGTGTTCATTTTTTGTTAAATGTTCTGGGGGTTTTTGGCCATGTTGTAGATTACTTTGGTCACTTTTTGTTCATTTTCTTTATCATTTTTGTTCAGGTTTGTTCATTTTGTTGCATATTTTATTTATTTAGGCCAAGTTATCTTGATTAATATGTCCATTTTGAGAATTTTAAAAAAATAAGTTTTAGTGAATTTGTGAACTATTTAGACTTTTTTTAGATTTAATTATTTTCTCATTTTATTTATTTTTGATCATTTTCTTGACTATTTTTGCTAAATATTGTAAAATTTTAAATTTTTTTGATGAAGTCACAAATGATTTTTTATTTTATTAAATTCCTGTTTTTGTTCATTGTAGGGAATAATTTTGATCATCACTTGAATTAGTTGATTATTTTGGTTATTTTTGTTATATTGTTGATTGATTTGTTCAGTTTCATTCATTTTGTGAAATAATTAAGATTAGTCATTTCATGTTTCTACACGAGTATAGTTGTGCATAGTTTTGTCCATTTGTACACACATAAAATCAGTATATAATAATGCTTGATGTGGATTCATTTCCAGAAAACAAATGGATATAATATGGATCATAACTCCAAAAACACTGTAAATGTAAATCTCTCATCCCTGTACAAGCCCATGGCTTTTGATTGTCATGTTTATTTTCCTGTGGCGTTTCATTTCTAATGTGTCTTGGCTCCATAAGGATTTATCCTTTGTATTGTTGTCCTTGGATTGGTCTCCTACAGAGAAACTCTCCCCAGAGCGAGTAAAGCTTGTAATGGAGCACATCTGGAGGATGCAGGAGTTTTGTAATAGCATGTCCAAGCTCTCCCCGGACGCCTATGAATATGCCTACCTCAAAGCCGTCGTTCTCTTTAGCCCCGGTGAGTGTAAAGGAATTGAGACTAATTAAATTTAAGTTCTTTTTTTATGTTCTTCTTCTAGGGCAGACGCCGAAGGAAAGCAGGTACAACATAATTACATTTTAACTTTACCCCTGTTCTTGGTTTAAGTCCATCCTCTGCATTAGTTCAAAAGATGTTTGAAAGTCGAGCGGAAAAGGGCTAGAGGCTGAATGCCTCGGTGTGGAAATGAGACAGGAGGCATTCAGGGGCATCAGGAGAACAGAGAATCAAAGCTAACTATCTAGGGTTCTTAAACGGTTGAGGCTGGCGTACACTGTGATTTTAGAAACACGTGAATGTATAGTATACTGTGCAGTTGTTTTGGCTGCAAACACATGCCAATGAGCATACACTGTGCGATCTGACATCTGTATGCAAATGGACCATAGTACACTGTACGAATGAGATGGGACATCCCAAACCTTTTTTTAATCAATTACTGGGTAGAAATACTGTGTTTTTTTCCACCTCTGTGGGTTCCACTTTCTTTTCCCTGTTTCTTTTCTCTCTTCCTTTTCAGTGCAACACCAGGTGCATCTGTTCTCTGTCTGTCACACATATACAGACAAAGGTCTTTAATGTTACCACAGTCAGATGCCTATATTTGTGTGTGTGTGTGAGAATGTTAAACTTTTAGACATATCTAACTTATTGGCTCCATTATGTGACATTTCCGTGCCATTTATTGCTTTCTTCTCAATTTCATTCATTGTTTCCTCCTGCTGCACTGTTGCTGCAGAGGTGCAGTGAGGAGAAAAGTAGACAAAACACATGGTGATGGATGGAAATCAACATGTTTGAAACACATCCGATGCATGATATGAGGCTGTAACGGTTCGGTGCCGAGGCACAATCTCTGGCTGAAATCGCATGCGAATGTCAGAGGAGCACACGGCCGTAAATCAGGTCAAAATAGAGTCTGTATTCACACGGTGCACACCAGCATATACAGCTTTTGTTACAGAGTAGTGCCTGACCGATATGGGTTTTCAGGACCGATGCCAATTATCAGTAGGTAAGGAGGCCGATAACCGATATTTGGAGCCGATATTCATTTGCAGTAAGTGTAAAAAGTGGCATCAAAATGTTGAATAATACAAACACTTAACTATGTTTAAATGCCTAAAGCATGTTTATTTAACCAAACAAATGGAAAATAAATAATTCCAGAAGTGCATGGATCCTAGGCTCACAAGTTGTTGTAGTAGTCGTGAGCTGTAGAGTTTTTCATGTGACTTTCACCCAAACACACACTATTCTCCACATTACATAGGTTCTCCCCATTGCTAATACATAGTCTACTGAGAGCAGGACCGGCGAGCTAATGTTATGCTAAAAGCTAGTCAGCCT
>JAQQAE010001379.1:0-25789 GCA_029823295.1 Pseudamia nigra
CATTACAGACAGCTGGACCGAACCGAGTCCGGTCAGCGTTCTCACCATCAGCGAACCGCACCGGAGTTCGGATGGAGCCGTACCGAACCGTACTGAGACCACCTGGAATTCTTTAGTCCGGACCAAATCAACCTGGTCCACTTTCACACCAGCCCAAAAGAAACCGAACTTGCAGGTGTTCCGGACTCTGATCCGCTTGAAGCGGACCAAATGCCATAGATGTGAAAGCACCCTAAAACCTTTGTTTGTACCAAGTTGTAAACATGTTTATTTCTACTCTAAAGTTTAATTTTAATGGGGATTGACTCGCCTGTGGACCCAGCTCCCTGTGAACAGTGAAGGTCCTACGGTTTTTATACTTCCCTGTATATCTCAATGCTCAACTATGGAGGTTGTGGCTTGGTCTAAATGTGTGTTTGTAAAGAGTAGAAACCATCAAAGAGACAGATGACCTACCAGCTGGTAGTAGGTGACCTGGGGGCCAGTCACATCGTACATGAACCACCAGGCAGCACCACCAACAGTGGCAGCACCAACATATCCTATCAGCCAAAGATAAAAGGGATCACACAGATAAGATAACTGTGCTTCTGCAGTGTTCAATAAAAAAGACCAAGGTTTTACTTACCGCCAATAGCCATGTATCTGAAGAACAGCCAGCCAGAGATAAGGGGCTCCTTGGGGGAACGTGGGGGCTTGCCCATGATGTCCAGATCAGGGGGGTTGAAGCCCAGAGCAGTGGCGGGCAGACCGTCAGTCACAAGGTTGACCCACAGCAGCTGGACGGGGATCAGAGCCTCGGGCAGACCCAGGGCAGCAGTCAGGAAGATACTGACAGAGTGAAAAAGAGAGCGAGGAATGGGTTACATATACTGTAGGTCTTTTATACTGAGGCCGCAGTGATGTGTTTTACAGTTAGTGTTGTTGCTTTGGAGTTCTGCGGCCACTCACCAGACAACCTCACCAATGTTGGAGGAGATGAGGTAGCGGATGAACTGTTTCATGTTGTTGTAGATAGCACGGCCCTCCTCAACAGCAGCCACAATAGAAGAGAAGTTGTCGTCAGCCAGGACCATCTCAGAGGCAGACTTGGCAACGGCAGTGCCAGAGCCCATGGCGATGCCAATCTCGGCCTTCTTCAGGGCAGGGGCATCGTTCACACCATCACCAGTCTGTAATGGGAGGACAGGCAGTTAAACTAGGCTTGCTTGTTTCATGGAAACGAAGTATGTTTGGATCAAGTTTATGTTGGATTGTAAAGCTCTGAGCTCTTACCATAGCAGTAATGTCATCATAACCCTGCAGGTACTCAACAATCTTGGACTTGTGGGATGGCTCAACACGGGCAAAGCAGCAAGCCCTACGCACAGCCTCAGACTGTTCGTGAAGGGGCAGATCATCAAACTCGCGTCCAGTGTAGGCCCTGCCAGAAACATCCTCCTCCTCCTGGAAGATTCCAATACGACGGCAGATGGCAATGGCAGTTCCCTTGTTGTCACCTGAAATATGGTTAGCAGTCAGTGAGCTGACAACTACATGAATACATCATTAATTAGTGGATAAATTGTAGATATAACATAGAGTATAGTAGATTTAGGGGTTCTGCAGGAAAATGTTTAATTGTACAAAGTAGGGCAATGAATAAATAGATTGTCACAAACAAGCATGCTGCCCTACATTTTACATCTTTGTAGACTAGGGAATTCCTGCAGCACCAAATCACTTCATTCATAATTACATGTTCTGCCACAATTTACCAATTATTAAAAAAATGCATCTCCTGTGATTTTGGAAAATATTTCCATTAATTGTTTATCCCCCGTACATGCAAAAAAAGAAAAGTCAATCATGGTATAATACTAACCAGTGATCATAATGACACGGATTCCAGCGGCTCTGCACAGCTCAATGGAGCCAGTGACCTCCTTACGAGGGGGATCCAGCATACCAACACAGCCAACGAAGGTCAGGTCATCCTGAGAAGAAAGGTCAGAAAAGATTCATTTATTGTCCATTATTGTTGTTGTGAGTATTTCAATATAAAATCCATAAAGTGTTAAGCTCTCACCTCATAATCAGCAAACTTGGTAGAGTCCTCAAGGTTCATCTCCTCAACCTTCAGTGGGGTGTCACGGGTGGCCAGGGCCAGGCAACGCAGGGTGTCACGACCAGTACCCCAGTCTCTGATAACAGCCATGATCTTTTCCTTGATGGCACCAGTCAGGGGAACCCGGGTGGTGCCAACACGCACATATGCGCATCTCTCAATCACACCCTCAGGGGCACCCTATGGCACAAACAAATGAAATATTAGGAAGCAGCCAGGTAGCGGGTTGTATGCAGCATAGAAAATGTGCAGGTGACCAAAGACAGTAAGGAGGAGGAAGAGGAATTAACCTTCACAAACATCTTGGCTCCACCTTCGCCCTTAGCGGGGGTGCAGTACACAGACATGGACTTCCTGTCACGGGAGAACTCCAGGGTGAAGTTCTTCCTCATGAGCTGCTTGATCACCTGATGGAAAACAAACAGAGCAGGTTTTCAGAGACACATGTTCAAGAAATGTTTTAGAATTAGTACAAGCAGAAGTGCAGAAAAAGAGGTGGTTTCCCAAGTCCAAAACACATACATATGCTCTGCTTGTGGCTTCAGAGCACCCTCAAATTTTGCTAAATATATGGAAAATGTGAGAAGTAACTTACAGTGCAGCAGGCATTGGCTCTCTCAATTCTGGACAGGTTCTTCACATTGGAGTTGAACACATTCATCTTCTCAACCAGGCAGCACAGAGCAGTCTCAGTAGCCTCACCGACCTTCTCATAGATCTTCTTGGACTAGAGAAACAAAGGACAAAGAAAAGTTTAAGAGCACAGCACGATGCGGTTGAAGCATTGCAAACATACTGCGTTTTGACACCCTGACTTTACCTCGTTGAAGTCCAGAGAGGAGTCGTTGCACAGGGCGCAGATGGTGGCCAGCTCGACAAGTCCATCATATGCGCTGCAGTTGACCTTAGCACCTCCCTGGGAACTGTGTATCAAAAACAGGACGTTCCAAATTAATGAAAGGCAGTTTGTGTGCTTCTTTATTCTGTACCTGAAAATGGTGAGGATACATGATAGTGACAAGCAACTTACACCTCGCCATCAGGGGTGTACTTGGAGCCAGAAATGTCGAAAGCATCAAGGTCAACGTGGTCACCATCAACAGTCTTGATGATAAACATCTGCCCAGGTAGAAATAAAGACAGTCTTAGTGCTGTGTAAAGAAAAGTTTGACATTTTGCTCAATTTCAGAGTAGTTTTGTTTAGTTCATAAGTAGATTTGCTTGCTTAATGTAGTGTAAGTTCTCTTTGTTTCATCAAGAAAAGCTTGGGACAGCTCTCTTGTGCATCCTTTTCAAACTGACTTCAAATTTGGTGGGATTTACCCTTGGCAAATGTTCCAGGTATTTTACCACCTTCCACCTCAGATAAAAATACCTATCACAGCCTTTTGTCAAAGACTTTAACATGCAGTGATTGCTAAAGAGACTTTTCCCTCTGAAACAATACAGATGTGTGTTATGCTGCCATCTGCTGACATTAAACAGGCACAAATAAATAAATGGAAGATGCAAAAGATTTCATATTGCACCAATACTTCTAGGTTTATGTTTGAAATAATTCAATACAGATGGAAACCTAAGCTATAATTATGAAACTTCCTTTCCATTATTTCATATTAACCCTCGTCTGATGTGTTCATTTACAGAAGTGCAAGCAGTTAGAATGCTTCACACTCTTCACCCACCTTGGTCACACACATCTGGTTGGTGGTCAGGGTGCCAGTCTTGTCAGAGCAGATGACAGAGGTGCAGCCCAGAGTCTCTACAGAGGGCAGGCTTCTGACAATGGCATTCTTCTTGGCCATACGGCGGGTACCCAGAGCCAAGCAGGTGGTGATGACAGCGGGCAGACCTGGGAGACATCAGTGAAAACTTTGAGTGGGGTGAACAACGAGGGAAGGGCAAGCACACTGCCCAGCATTTTACCACCCTCACCCTCAGGGATGGCAGCCACAGCCAGAGCGACGGCAATCTTGAAGTAGTAGACGGCACCACGGATCCAGGAACCACCGTGGACGGGGTCGTTGAAGTGTCCGATGTTGATGGCCCAGACGGCAACACAGATCAGAGAGATAACCTTGGACAGCTGCTCGCCGAATTCATCCAGCTTGGCCTGCAGAGGAGTCTTCTCTTGCTCAGTGGCAACCATCTGGTCACGGATCTTGCCAATCTCAGTGCCGACACCAGTGGCCACAGCGACACCAATAGCCTTGCCAGCAGCGATGTTGGTACCCTGTGATAGAGAGAAGCAGAACAAGGAAATGGTGGTTGTGAACAGATTACAATAAAGTGCAAAACATATAATTATAAGCCAGTTACAGAGAAACAAAAGAATAAAATTATGGTTACTGATGTTACTCTGATGGTTATACTTTTTGTATATTATTTTCAGTAAAATGCTTCAATGTAGATTGCAATCTGTTGGCTGTGGAGGAGTGCCTTCTTGATTTGGAATATATTTCTGCAGAAAAAAGGGTTAGTTATAAGTAGAGTGGGGAATTTTTCAGGTTTTACTGTAGAGCATTTAATACAGGTTAGGGTTATCAGTGCAATTAGCTCTGAGTATTTCTGTTTTTAGGACTGTTCATTTTTATTGGCCTGTTAAATTGGTGTAGAACAGGGGTCAGTGACCTTTACAAACAAAAGTGACAGAAAGAAAACAAAAATATATGCCTAGAGCCGCAAAAAATATCTGAACCCTTTTTGCAACACATGATGTATAATGCATGTTTTAGCTGTGACATCTTAAAACAAATAAGGTGTTAATTTTGTTAATCAATTTGCTCATGTTTGATAATTTTGTTGATTTTCTTTTTTTTTTTGTTAATTTACTTGCATACATAATCAGTTTCTGTTCATTTTTTATGATTTGATTCACTTCATCCCTTTTTTGATTTTGTTTTATTATTTTATCTCATTTGGAATTATTTAAATTTTTTATTTTCAATGATATTTTTTAAATTTTTGATTTTTTTGTTGATATTTTTAATGTTAATTTGCTCATGTTTCTTTATTTTGCTGTTTTTGTTCATTTACCCGACTGTTTTATTAACATTTTACTCAGTTTGTCAATTCTTTCTTTGCTCAAATTATTGATTACTTTTCTGCATTTTTGTCAGTTTTCTTGGTTATTTGATTGCATTCGTGGAGTATTTTCTTCAGTTTGGGCTAGTTTATTCTTTTTGTTGAGTTAGTGCTCATTTTATTCATTTTGACTTATTGTAATGTGTTATTTTCACTAATAGACAAAGCCACAGGAGCTGATGGGGAGGGGGTGAAGGCACACATGTGGCCCCAGAGCCACATGTTGCAGACCTCTGGTTTAGAATGTCATCAAAAATAATCATGTAATACTTTTCCTCCTTTGAAGAATGAAATAATGACATTTTTACATCAGATTTCAAAGGTAAGCTGTCAGATCCATATGTTTAAAACAATGCCACAGTGATAAGACACTTACAGAGAAAAGCATATTCTTCTTGTCCTGGTTCACAGCTCTAGGGTCGGGAACAGGCTCAGTGTGCTTGATCACACTGACAGACTCACCTGAGAGCATAAAACAAGCAGTAAGCTCAAAACTGCCATCAGACACAGGGCAGTAATACATTCACTAGTAGAAGTCAGTGTCTTACCAGTCAGGATGGACTGGTCGACACGCAGGGTGGTGGACTTGATGGAAACAATCCTGATGTCAGCGGGGACTTTGTCACCAACTGTGGGAATCACAGAGAAGCCACTGTTAGAATGCAGTCTTTTTATTTCTTCTACATGATAGTATGTTGTATTATTGTAGATAAGCTTTTGTTTAGGGGGTAGGGTTCTGAACATTGCACACTAAATCTACAAAACTTTATTAATTCATCTTTTTTAGTTTTTTTTTTCATTGTTGCTGCTGTCCTTCGATTTTTGTCCTTTAAATACTCAAGTAATACTGAATGAATATGTTTATTACATATGACATTACAGTCTAAATGAATACTCCTAATCTGTGTACGTGCTTTCTATAATCAATGGATTTTATAATAATGCAACATGTAAACCGACACATGAATGAACCGCACATGGGGGGTTGGGACAAACAGCCAGAGTGGCAACAGGTGTACACTGACAAATGAACACAAGTGGGCAATGGCAGAGAGGGGAGAAGAGGTGCAGCAGGTGCTGGTGAGGGAGGGTATTTATATTCATGATTTTGTTTTCCTTCAGTCAGCATGTTTTCACAGCAGCACTACCCCAGCCTCTCTTGCTTTCACTGCCTTAAAAAGACACAAGGCTTTGCCATCGGCCTTTACCAGATACATATATTCTGATTTTGTGTCTGTGCAGACAATAAACAACGTGTCTGTCTCTGTCTATAAGTCACCAGTTGGATGTTTGGTGGATATTATTCCCTTTATGTATCACACTGTTGGTTGCATCTTACCAAATTACTACAGTTAGTAACAAGGACATGATTTTATTTCTTACCAGACACCTCAACAATGTCTCCAGGGACGATTTCTCTGGCCTTGATCCTCTGCACGCTCTTTCTGTCGGAACGGTACACTTTGCCCATCTCAGGCTCGTACTCCTTGAGAGCCTCGATGGCATCTTCAGCATTACGCTCCTGTGACACACACAAATTTAAATCAGTACACATTTGCAGAAAGCACTGAACACAAGAGCCCACCTAATGCACACTGACAATTATTTTTAAAGGGATCTCAGCACAGCTGTTTATTCTCTCTTGGATGTAAACCATACTTGTTTCGTCCTTGGTATGACTGATGATGACCTCTAACAGGACTTATGTAATTACACAGTAATTACACACTGATACACAACCGTCTGAAGACACATGGTTCAAATCCACTACTTTAGCTTTTTCATAAATAAAAGTGATTCGCTCAGATGGACAGATATATATTATATATAGTTCTGGACTGTGCAGGAAATAGGCTGTTCCAGGAGATCACATAATTTAAAAAAGGTTGAATAATAAAATTTTATCTAATACAAGCTTATTAAAGTCGGTTGTGTATTAAAAAAAGAGAACAGCTTATTTGAACACAGGGTGTGATCAGGACAATGTTCCCTGCTGATTAATGACTGACAGCAGTGCCAATTACTTAATGGCATCCATAAAGAAGGGCATGACTTGTATTTATATGATTCATCCATAGTCTGCTGTCAGAACAGGTACCACAGTCTACTGATTGTGTGAAATCTACAAAATAATGTCTGATTTATGGTGAAATATACAAGATCGTGAAAATGCACAAAAATGGAACATTCATTTAATTATTGGTCTGTGCAATGTTTATTGTCTCTGTCATCACTAAAACACCCGCATAAAGCCCATTTATGTTTTCCTCTGTGTTGTAATAACAACATCAGAGTACACACTATTTTGAGCTTCACGCTGTTAAAGTGATAGTGTTCCACTTGAGAAACTGCATCTGGGTTCAAAACATGGCAGTAACTGGAAGCTGAATACTTTGTGTCACCTGTGCTGTGAATAGGTCTTTATTGCTCAATGTGCAGGGCCTCTTCACTGACCTGCCACACTCCAACGACGGCGTTGGCAATAAGAATAAGCAGAATGACGAAGGGCTCCACGAAGGCAGTGACGGTCTCCTCACCCTCCTCAAACCAGGCCAGTACCTGAGAGTAAATCAGTGTTAGTGTTACAGCATGCAGCTCCAGATGAATAAGATAAATACTTCTAATGGCTAGTTGTTTGGGTGATTATTATGTGTCTTAATATGATTACATAATCATTATTAATTTGATCTCAGTGTCCCATAACTCTTTGCTCCTTCAACTTTATTTCAGTGGAAGCCCTTCGTTCCTTCGCTCAGTCCTGACCTTTCCCGAAGGATTCAGTTTCTCTCCTCAGCTTGAGGCTTTCTTAAAATAAACCCTTGCCCCTCAGCCCCCCTATACTTTCCTGACCCCCGTCTCTCACTTGCTCCTCAATATTCGCCTTCTAAGGCCATCATGACAGCTGCCTGAAGGGGTGAAAGCTGGGTATAGGAATTAATACACCACCTACAAGCCTTCGCAATCTGTTTCCCTCCTCTCAAGTTGTCATCCTCAAAAATACACAGAGGGGTGGAGGAACTCTGAGGGGGATGAGAAGTTGTCTTGACTAAGTGACTAGACCGAAGTGGTCAATTTGCACATGGTTGTTTATCAGTCGAGCTTGTGCGGTAGGCTTGTAGCCAGTGGGTATTAAGTTTAAATGCAATAAACCTTGTCTGAAGATGGCTGATGACTATAAAGCCACAGAATAAAGTGTCAAAAAATGAAAATGTAGAAGAAAGTATCCTCGTGAAACTGATAACTGATGATGATAATAATGTTGCATGGAGTTTGTTGCTACTAATATTATTATCATTTTACGATCAACTTATTCAAAGTTTAAAAATAAAAACAGTAGTGGCATTTGTTTACTTACAAAGGAGATGCAAGCAGCCAGCAGCAGAATCCTGACCAGCAAATCCTCAAACTGCTCAATGATCAGCTCCCAGATGCTCTTACCTGTATAGATATAAAGTACAAATTGCTTAAAGATGTCAAAATACACACAAAATGGCGGAAATATGCAGAGTGTTTTATTGCAAATAGATGCAAGTACAGTCTGTAGTAAGAATATGTTCCCTTTGTTGCTTCAGATTATAATGAAAAACATAAGCAGGCCTTAGTATTGTAATAACACAGATTATGAGTATTTGCTGGACTGTGTGTAAACCAAAACTGAACTAACATTGTGCAGATGTGCTCAGGGTAACACTCATTTTCTTGGTGCAAATCATGTGTCGTGTTTGACTAAATCTGTCCAGTTTTGTACATGGTGTAAATGTGTCAGGATATACAGTATGCTCACCCTCCTCAGCGGGCAGCTCTGGAGTTGGACACAATGGTGAAGGATACATAAATGGGAACAAAGAAAGAGACAATTAGTGAAAATTATAACAGCAATAATATTAACATAAAACAGTTTCAATCAGACCCTGTGCATAAATAATTGTCACATGTTTCAGTCTCTCCTTAACTTGCTGTTTTTCAAGAATCCCTGTGTGTTCTCCTGCTTTAAGAATTTCTGCTATAGCGGATGCATATTTAAACTCCTTTATTTCCTGTATTGTAAACCAGCAAAGAATTAATAAACAATTACATTACATTTATCAAAACAGAAGACATTGATCCTTGTGTAAAGAAACTGCTGCCAACTGCTGTATCTGAAAGCCTTTGATATCTAATAAGTCATTCCAGTGGTTATTGATCAGCAATTATGTTATACATCATTTAGCAGTAAGTCTTCTAAGGACCTCCCCTTTTAACCCAGCCTAAAATTATCCACCTCTCCTGTTAAAGCCCGCCCCATATATCACCCAGGAAGCTTCTTGAGCCATCACCTGTCTCTCTCGCTCTCCAGCCATCTTCTTTGGCTATCTTTAAATAGCGCTTCAAAGCCCTCAAAGTCTCTGCTTCTCAATGTCTCTGCATTTCTACCAGCTGTTGCAACTCCTCTCTAAAAAGCATCACATGCAAATCTCAATCCAGCCTAAGTCTACAGTATCTCAGAAAAATCCACTGGTGTTGACACGAGAGAACATTAAGTAGAAGTCCTCCTATGTTGTGGAATATTTGGATGCAGACACTCTGCTCTGATCTTTCTTTAATTGCTTCAATGCTGCTGAGCTATCAAAGAGTTACTATGCCAGTCTTCATTCAGTGGGCTTCCCACCCCATTCCTGATGCCCAAACTCTCACCATTGAAGCCATACTTGTCCAGGTTCTTCTTGAACTGATCGGGAGTGAGACCAGTGTTCTCATTCACCCCGAAGAAAGCCAGGCACTCTGCCGGCGCCTTGGTGTGTGCGTTCTCCATCCTTTCTGGATAGACAAGGGATTGGCCGTCTAACCGTGCCTATCCACGCTCTTTAGCTTCTTGTTGTTCTCTGCAGTGTTCACCCTTGGTCCACCACCCTCACCTAGAAGTGTGGCACTCTCCAATTCAGGAGTGCTGGACTGACAGAAAGAGCGAATGGGCACACACATGCTCAGGGTTTTATACAACCGAAAGCCTCAGGATGGGTGGACACCCCATCAACACACGCCTCCAAATTCCAGTATGGGACACATAGTGGGGGGGGCTCGAGGTGGAGCAATGGGGAGGTGAGATGGTGGACTTGGACAGGAACTGAGGACAAGGCTTGGATTTGGAAAGGAGGTAATGCAGTGTAGTGGTGGCCAGGATGAGGTTGGAGGGGGTCACACCGTGGTTGAAAATGAGATCTGTTTTTGGAACATGCATGGTCAGTGGAATAAGACGAAGGGAGAAGGTGAGAGAGCGAGACAGGAGATCATCCAGAAGGGAAGAGGGGGGTGCAATGAGTGACGGCTCAACTGGTTTCTGCTGAGGATGGTGGCCGAGTCAATGAGACACACAGAGACATTGAAGAGACAAATAATTTACTGCAAGAATGAATATGCATTAGGAGCATATATTACTGAAACACATGGAACAAACTGCAACAGTTTATAATGCACAAAGCTGCAACAAAAACATGGGTATGTATATAGTTTTGCAGAAGCAATGTTGAGCACTGACATTCAATCATGATAGTAAATCTCGCTAAGTAAGATGTGGATATAGCAGAGAAAAGAAGAAAGTGAGTATGTACTAGTGGAATGGTTGCTGGGGGACAGGAATGCCAAGGGGACAGCCAGTATGTCATACTACCGCACCACAGCGGAGAAGCCCCCCACTGCAGATACAGAAGGATCAAGTTTTATTTCTCTTTTTTTATGAGGAAGGGAAGGCTGTGGGGAGATATGGCACCGCTTAAGTGGATGTGCAACAGATGATCCTGCCACAAACTGCCGTTCAGCAAGACACAATGGCCTCTTGTGGTGGATTTAAAGCACTGTATTTACTTTTACCCAGGGAGAATAAATGATTTAACAGAGAAAGTAAAGTGGAAATTCTTTACATACTTTTCTCAGCACATAATTAACTGATTGTCCTTAGTACATTTCATTAAAAGTAACTTTTCTTTGGGACAAAACATTTGACAGAAAATGGTAATAATATTGCAACATACCTTAATCCAACGTAATGCACAATGACAAAAAAGATGTTGATTTAATGTTTATTGATTCATTTGTTTTATGAGCAGTAAACACATTGGATGGGTGGCAAAGACCCCTGGGTAGATAAAAGGAATTCAAGTTGTCAGTGCTGATCAATAAGATGACACGTGTTGCTGTGACAGCATCACATCTGACTCCGACAGGACATATTTTTACTGCCACCTACTGTATTTGCTCGCTTCTTTTCATGTGCAGTGTCACCAGAGATGCATTAACTAATAAATACATGTAAGGAACACTGCATTTTATAGTCATTTCTACAATTTCCATCACAATTGCTTAATTTATTAATTAGCAATGTTAATCACTAATATTACATGTCAGTCATTTTGATTTGTCATATTGCTGCTGGTGACATACTGACCCGGCGCTCTGCCCTGGCCTGTTGCTACCGAGGAGCTGCTCCATTCAAAGTGACGATAAATTATCCATGACGTAGGAATGCAACAGCCAGGGCAGAAAGCACTTACTTTAATACATATTTTAACTGATGGCAGAATTATGCAAGCCTCAGACTGAGGTGGACCATAAACCCGGTAATAAACACAGCTCCGTTCTATGAAGATTCACGAGTGCATATAATTTTTCGAATATATGTGGACTGCGTATCACTCGTTAGTGTTTAAGTTAATAGATTTTTAGCATGTTCAGAATAATAATACATTGAATTTCAGTGGTACTCAAAATACTTATAGTTCATGTAAGATTGCAATAAGAGGTTGACTGATAAATTCTCAAATGTCAGGGTAATAATGAGAGTTTGGAACAGGAAAAAGCTAAAAGATGCTTAATTGGCCTTTAGTAGCATGGAACTGAGTCGATACTTAAACAGTAGCAAATATCCAAATGAATAAAGGTTGACCATTGGTGGATTTTTAAACACCAATTTAATAATAACATAAAAAAGACTGTACCTAAAGGAGTAATGAATCAATACATCTGAAAGTATACATCAAGGCAACAATCAAAAGTCAATCATTCCAGAAAGGAATCCAAATAGTACAGCTCTGGAAAAAATTAAGAGACCACTGTGATGTTTTTCTGCAATCAGCAACTATTCCAGTGTGTGTTGAATTCCAACACACACACACGTCATTCCACTTAATAAGGTATTGATTAGGTGCTCACCTGAATCAAGTCTTATTGAACAAAGAAAAGTCAAAGTTATTCCACCAAATATTAATTTCTGAACTCTTCCTAAGTTAAAACATTAGGACAGTGATGTTTGCAAACACTGCATCATTTTTATTTTGTCTATTTGTCATGCTGTGCAAATAAATGCTCTTAATGTAGTCAGTTGTTTACAAAGTTAAACAAAATTTTTGTTTTACTCCAATGTGTAAAACCGGAGAATATGATAATTTTGCAGTAGTCTCTTAATTTTGCTAAGGCTGTATATCTAAAAATCTTTTATAGATGCTTTATTTCAGTGCTATTATTTTCCCTCCAAAGTCAGCAGTTAGAGTTGAGGAGCATAACATAAGCTACTGGCCATTACCACGGCCATGTTCTGCCAGTATGATTGATTGTAAACCATCTTAGTGGTGGAATTAGATGTAGAGTGTGTAGGATTTAGTGGCATCTAGCCATGACATTTCAGACAGGAGAAAACAAGATGGTGGACTGCATGGAAGGGGACCCCTCCTTCTGTAGTTATCAGTGGTTTAAGGTAATAAGAATACAATGGTCCTTACTCTCAGGTGCTTATACACTATTAAAAATATATTTATACATGCTGCATTCCTTTACTCCACTAAATCCTATGCCCTGTGCCTTTAAGTGGTCAAAATGTTCAATCAGCCTATCTCTAGTTGAAACAGAATGAGGATGAGCAGGCAAACCCTTGTGATTGTACAGTCTTCAGATTCTACAGTACAGTTATCAGGATATGTACAACTCATCTGCTGCAGGATGAAACCGTAAGCTATGTGTCTAAGGCAGCATTTGATAACGAGCCTATGGCAACATGTGATCATTTGTCAACACCTTCATGTAAAATGAACTTTTTTGTTCTCAGACATTTTGCTTAAACACTTAATACTGCTACAGCGTCCTCATCTCTGATTCACCCACCCATTCTCTAGGCCTCAGCTGTTGTACAGCGTTCTGACCTCTGAGATTTGGGGGCTATGATAGGGGTTGGCCTGTCAGTATCTCCCTCAGGGCACAGCAGTGACATTTAACTCAATATCCCAGAAGGATAAGGTTTCTCCCTTGCAGCCCTCCGTCTTCCGCCTCAGTAGTGTCTGAAGTATCAGTACCCTGCATGTGCAGCCAGTGTAGGGACTACTACTACTAAACCCCTGCAAGCTGGGACACCCATCACCTCTAACTCCCTCCGCAGCGTTAACATGCCACACCCCCCAAGTGGGTCTGAGGGATCACCATGTGCAACCTTGGCTCTTCAAGCTCTCCCTCCTCCACTTGTGAACTCTATGCCATATTCCTTGTTCTGTGCAAGTGTTAAGTACTGAGTGGGTTGAAGCTGTATGTTCAGCCGCCTTACGCAACTAAGTCTGTCTGCTGACTTGCATGGCACAAGCAAAGTAAGAGTGAGACGGAGACATTTGTCATTTGAAAAGCCCCATACATTTCTGTATATTTCCTGAGGAGGGTTATTGTCATTAACGGGACGTTTTGTGGGGTGCTGGTGTTAAATATCCTCAATTTCTAGGAGCTGTGATGAAGTGAGGGATCTGTCAGTTGCTCAAAAGCACTTTCATTTCCAAGGTTTATTGAATATAGTCCAGGCTAAATTGTATCAGATTGTAATATTATTAGTAGGCTCCAAAAAGTTACAACTGTGACTTATATTGATTATGTTAGCTGCACAGAGATCTGCTTGCATCTTTAACTTTTATACACAGGCAAAATAAATTAGCGATATGTGGACTGTCCAAGAAAATAAAATTTAATAACATAGGACATGTGTGGTATTGACAGTGAGGACATAATTAGTACTGAGCAATAAGGCAATGGATAAAGGAGCTACAGTGTTGGTGTTAGCTGGGTACTTGTTACAGCATTAGCTAATAGTAATAATAGAAGTGGCAGCTGAGTCTCTGAATCCAGAATTCCTCACAAGATATAAATAGAGCAGGTGACACTATGCTGCTGGGTATGGCACCACGACAGCTTTGCAGCTTTTTAATTTCAGAATGCTGGACCTTGAGCTGAGGCTCGTAAAGTGTCATTTTCATCTATTGACAAAAAATAAGACAGTATGGCAAAGGCCACATTTGACTCCATCATGTCATCAGTATCACTGTGGTACTCTGGGTCCAGGAGTTCCTGGTTGTTCACACCATTCCTTACACTTAGGCTGTACTATATAAGCCACAGGGGAGCTGACGGAAAGTGAGGTGGTTGATCAAAACTAGTGCTCTACAACTTGGCTGCCTCGGCATTTTAAAAGGTCTTCCATGTTAACACTGACAAAGGCTTTTTATTTGAAAAGCTAGCTTTACCGGCTATACATCACTCTCAAATGTATTTTTTAAATGTGGACTGGTTACAAAAATACATAAGGATGTAAATGGTTGACACTTTATAACAGACCAAATAAATGTGCGGAAAATGTTTTGTTGTAGGGTTGATAAAAGGTCTTGAAATATTGCGTCTGAGGCTTGTTTAATTCAATAAAAAAGTATGGTGCCCTTAAAATTTTAAATTAGCATTTACAATTAACCAATCAACACTGAACTACTTATTAATAATAACTTCGGTAAATACAAACTGCCGATAAAAATATCCCAAACAACAGGTTGCTCAGTTTGTCAGGGTTTTAGATGTCCCTCTGACATTTCATAATAGCAGTCATAAATTAAACAGCTTAGTGTTTCAAGCCAGCATAGCTCTACGAACTAGTATGTACAGTATTTGGTATCATCTGAAAGATGAACTCTGGGAGATACATCACATCACATCTTCAAAGTCTTTTTAAACACTCTTATCTAATCATCATACTATTTTAGGGTTAATTATTGGAACGGATCCACTGCAATGCATTTGATTTTATCTTTTTCTAAAAGTAAGGTGTATATAAACCCCACACCACATAAACAAGGTCACTCCAGTTCTCAAGACTCAGTGGGCGACACAAAATTTAGACACATAATCCTGAAGAAGCTCCACATTTGGAATCTGAGACCACTGCAACAAGTAATGTGTGACGACCAAGGGTGACTAAGTCTTTAAATCTCTATTCTGCTCTTAAGGAGGATTGTACACGTGAAGTAAAGTGAAGCCAGGACGTCCAAGAGCTACAAACCCAACTGCACAAGTAAAGACAACAAAGTAAAAGTTGGACATACTTCAGTCTCTGCATTCTTGTGCATATGGTAATGCAGTAATATTAACAATGAACAGGATATTGGGAAATCAGTGGGTAACAATTTAGTTTCACATTTCCAAATTCTTGAATCCTACAATAAAATGCTTTGTTGAAATCACGTTTGTAGATATCACTTTGTTTTACAGATTTATAACAAGATAAAACCACTTGGTGTGTCAAAATTGAGTTTTCTGAATCCAAACGGAGCAATATCCTTCACCTCACACTACATAGGCCCTGTAAAAGGACTTTAAGAAGGTGTTGATGACAGGAAGACGAATGAATGCAAAAAGAGCCCGAGAAATGCCGAAGTAGGAAATGGGATCCTTTTTTGATAAATATAGAATGAGGAATGTAAAAGAGAGATCCAGAGTTTTCAGCACAGCCAGTGTAACTAACAGCACTAACTAAATAATACTGTGTAATAACACAAATAATATAACAATACTAACTAAAATTGGTAACATTTCAAATTAAATTTTATATGATAAAAGTCAGATTAGACTGATAATGGCAGACCAACAATTATACTTCAATATGAATATAAAACTTAGTTAACATTAGCTGTAAAAACTTGAGTGGGAGTTTTCAACCAAAGCTGTGTAATGACTTTTTACCTACTGTACTAGTTATTTCACTCCTACAACTCTGGACTCAAACCAAAAGAGCTCAACATCACCTCCATGTGGTTAAAAGTTGCATAAATCCAGCTATGTAGTACAATAACATCATACAATAAATCACTGTTTCAGTGTTTGAAAAAGAGTATTGCTTATGACAGTAATTAAAAACTGTAAAACATATGTTTTAGTATTTTTATTAATATACTCATTTTTCTGATTTTACCGCAGATGCTTTGGTAGGTTTATAACAAAGAAATTAGTTCTGGCTACTAGCAAACTGGATTTCAGTGCAAGTCAATGAAGTAGTCAAGTAAACAAAGTAGTCCATGTCAATATCACAGAGTGCCATGTCAGGGAGCCAGCACGCAAAAACCCAAACTCTACAACTGACGCACCTGCATGAAATGCAACCAGTGAACTGAAGTCATTACACACATATTAATTTCCTGCCAGGAGTAAAAAGGTCTAATGTGAACAAATCTGGTCTACACTTAAGACTGCAGCCAAGAACAGAAACTTATCTTTTAAAAATCCTCAAATGTTTATGATTTCTAGTTAAGTAGGACATCATCATCTACACACTCATCTGTAAGCAGGTAATGAAGAGTCAGTCCCAAGTAACACTGGGTGAGGTGGTGCCTAGATAGGTTAGGAGTTCATCTCAGGATTCAAAGACAGGTAACAACTTCCACTCCAATTTGCGAAGTTGGAGGCACCAACTTACATATTAAATACAGTATTGTATTTGGGACAAATTGACCCACTTCAAATTTTTGCAAGTGTGGAGTTCCCACAGCACAGTGAGGGGTGTCAAGGGCCCATGCTGGGGTGAGTGAAACCCCCAGGGCAGCCCACTGGAGAGTGTGAGTACCATATCTACCTTTTAACGCTCCTAACAGTGAAGACAATACAAGAGTTAACTGCATGGTCTTGGAGTGTTGGAGGAAACCCTTGCAGATAGAGGATAAACTTCACACCATTGGCGAGTAGGCCCAAACCTAGAAGCTTCTTACTGTGAAGTGAGGGTGCCGGCCACTGCTGCACACTGCCTTTGTATTGGGTAACCCACATTACCAATAGCAAATTCAAGGTTGTGTTTAAGACGTGTACATACTTCTGTGCTTATGTTCAGATTGTGTTGGGAGTTATGTTGTGCTGGGAGGGGGACATCTGTTAACATTACCCCACTCCATTTCTACACTAACAGGTGCTAGTGCTGCACACTGTTGAGGCTGCAGAATATTAAACAAGCATTACAGTAGTGTGACAGCCTTTGTGAAAAATCAATCTCAAGTCCATCTCACAGATACCAGCGTACAGGCTGTTCATGGTCATATGTAACAGACAGTAGTTTAGTCATAGGGCTAGCTAATGTCAACAAATGATGGGCTGCCAGCACAGGCTAGACTCCAAAACAAACTTTAAATAAGCACATGAACATGTGCATATCTTCCGTAGCACAAATTTAAAGAAATGTGCTATGTTATACAGCTGATGTAGGGCTGAAATAAAAAGACACAAGACAGCATAGCTCAGATTCTCGCTTTATTGGTCAACTTGATGAAAGACTACAAAACGAATTCACAAAAAATCTCTTTCAAGTAATCAAATCTGTACAAACCTAAACTGTATGGGGTCTTTTTTTTTTACAGCTCTGGCTCATATGAATCTGAAGAGTCGTATACATGTGTGTTTGTGAGTGTAAACTCATCCTCGCTTTTGTGAGACAAGGTGACATTCCTCTTCCTGTTCAAGGATACTAAGATGCCACACTCCAGCAAGTTAGAACATGCACACACGTACACACTTGTGTTTGAGATTTTACAGTACAGAGGACAGGGAAACAACACACTTCCCCCCCTCCACAAATACACACACGCGACCTGCTAGCAGAGGTTTGCTGCCAAGTTCATCATATTAGCACTCTCCGAGCATCTCCCAAACCCTGCTTTTTCAGTCAAAATTACTGTACAGACACACTGTGGTTTCAACCTTTCCACGGGAAGAGTGGTAAGAGAGGGGAAAGTATAAATCTCTAATACTCTCACACAAAATGTACATGTGCACACATGATTTTAATGCTCACTGGCAGACAACAGTTGTCTGCACTTGCACGCACTCACTCAGACAATTCGTAACATTAAATGTTTTAAGAAGTACAGATAAAAAAGGAAAAAAGCCCTGGGTATAGGTTTGATTTCTGGCTGTTTGGTGAAAGAAAGGAGAAGAGAGGTAGAAGGACAGGAGGGATGGGTTGAGGTCAAGGGTAAACTACTGGTGTCATTTCTTAGCTTTCCTTGGGGGAGTAACTGGGCGCCCAGAGCCCATGCCTCCTCCTCCGCTGTAGAAAAGCTTCTTGTCTGCAGGTTTGAGGATCTGTTTAAAAAAAAAAAAAATAAGTTGAGTTTTACAAAAAAAAAAAGAAGTATAACTATAAACCAATGTAAGATGGGCCAAAAATATTCTACACTTGTCTTATACCTGGAATGAGCACATGAGGGTTTCATCTACGCTCATCATGGCTCCCGCATTGTCAAACTCGCCGCAGTAGTTTGGTGCAGAGAAAAGCGTGACCAGCTGCCTCTTCGCAAAGAACTCATATCCATCCTCAACCACCTGAAATCACAAACAGGAGATTCACAATTAAAAGGGGTTTTCATCATATATGGACACAACTATAAATCTGTAACTCATTTAGAGCACTAGAACACACCAGTAACATCTTTTTCAGTCACAGTGCCTACCTGATTATTTGAAAACTGGTCTCAGATACAACTGTGCTGAGATGATTAAAAGGTCGTCTGCTGATCCCCTAGTGCTACAACGACCAAATACTCCAGCAGTCCTCCTGACTTCTCTTCAAACATAAACAGACATTTTGTACAAGGCTTTCTTGCTTACAATAACCTTGCATTCATTTTTCAAAGTGTCTGTTTTAAGACAAAACACAACAAAAAACCTCTAATAAAACCTAGTGACAATGCAACATCTTTATATAGTTACAGGCCACACTTCATGCTAGATTTCAATACACTAGACCAGATAGTGTTAGGTCCTTTGTGCAAGCTTGTTCTCTTGGCTGTTGTCATGTGCATAAAAGAGCTGATGGAAAAGCAAGACTGAGGTTTTAGTTATGGCAAAACCTCAGCAAAGTCCTTTTTCATTAGTTTTATGGCAGGGCTGCACAATTAATCACAACACAATGATAAATGCAGTTTCAGCTAGTACCATTATATAATTACAATTACGATATGTAATCTCAATTTTAAAAGTCCACATTTAAGAGGTAAACAACACAATCTGTGTATATTGCCTGACAACCAAGCACATCCACTTAAATCACAATTCTGCCCACAGAGATTGTAGAAAAAGGTTTCCGCCAAATCATGCAGCCCTACTGATATTGTTCTGTATCTGTACATCTCCCTACCATGCTTCGAAACATCAGCATTAAAGTCTGCCACTGACCTGATGGGCCCGACAAATAAGGTCCATGTCGTGTTTGTGGAGGAATTTTGTAACCACATCAGCACCAAAAGTGAAGGAGACTCCACGGTCGTTCTCACCCCAGCCCAGGACATCCTTGTCTGGGTCGGCCCAAAGCAGGTCACAGAGAAGGCCCTGATCAGGCACATCAGTGGGGCGCATGACCCGCCGCACCTGTTCCATTGACTGGAGGTCTGGGGATAGGCCTAGAGAAGGAAACAGTTCAACATTAAACACATTTGAAGAAAATACAATATGCCTGAGGTGGGGCTGAAACTATTAATTTACATCTCTTAATTAGTCAACAACTCCTATGAGCTGTAAAATGTAGATGATAGTGACTGATTTAAATTGTACATTTCATCTGCCCCTAAAAATAGCCTTAAATGGTGGCTAATCATCTAAATCTTAGACACAAAAATGTATTTACTTATTGCCCGAGTATTCAAATCAATCTATTTTTTCCATTGCAATTACTGCATAATTGTTATGCATGTTATGCATTTGATAGAACCCATTGCTACTTTGAATTTGACACAAAGTTTAACACCACCACAACTTTAGTGTATGACAAATGTAATGCTATTGTCCCCTATTTCTTATGTAACAAGTACAACCAGAAATAAACTAAAATTGTTCTGTACCCATATTGGCTAAAAGAAGTTACAGACGTATAAATAACTCCAAACAAGAACTTTAGACCCCAGACAGTCCCGCAGGCCTTTGACAATTAAGTTGACAGTAACAACAGGGCAGAGGCTTTCACTCTGCATAGGAGCCAAATTAAGTGTTTAATGAGTATACCTCCATGGCAACAGAAGATCTTCTCATCAACAATGGCTGCAACAGGCAAACAGTTGAAGCAGTCGGTGAAGGTCTTCCACAGCTTAATGTTATATCGCCTCTTACCTGTGGGACAGACAGAACACTTACTTGGTCACAATCTTATCTTGAAGCCATAAAATCTCAGTAGTTGTGTGTATTGCATCACAAGAGGGGCATTTTACATAACCCAGTCTCTGTAAATAGCAGGGAAAGGCATGTGATTAATCGCAGTGCGTACTGCCTGATCATGCTCGTTAGCCTGAAGCCTGCTGTACAGACTGGTAATCTGCATTTACGGTAACATTTTTACCTCAGGTAAAAAACAAGAAAAACTCCAACTCAGATGTGCAACATCTCTGAATACAGAGTTGTGTACAGTCAGAGTAAACCAACTTGTTAATAAACATTATGAAGGATACTATGACCTGGATGACTGAGAACTGCCACAGACAGTTATAAACTATTCCAAAATGACAAGTCTTGATGGAAACAGGAGACGTGCATTTAAATTTTTGCGCAACCATTTCATCTGTGGAGCTATGTTATTCCTTAGCTATAGACGGCTGAACATTCACAAAAAATGCCATGAGTTAAGCCGTCTATCAACCAGGGATTCTTTAAGATTTAACAAAGGTTGATGCCTTCATTCCTTCAAGACAAGAAACCCCATTACTGACAATCTTCAGCACAATGATTTCAGAGAAAAAACATCAAGGTCTAAAAGTCAGATCTGTCTTTTTGATTATATTTACCATGTCCATACACTAAAGTTTACTGATTTAAGATTGCATTTCACATAAATATAGCCTAAAATTTCTTACACTCATCGTAGAAGCCATATATTCTGTTGATGGAGGCGCACTCGTGATTTCCTCTCAGCAGGAAGAAGTTCTCGGGGTATTTGATTTTGTATGCCAACAACAGGCAGATGGTCTCCAGAGACTGCTTGCCTCTGTCTACATAGTCTCCCAGGAACAGGTAGTTGCTCTCTGGTGGAAAGCCCCCATATTCAAACAGCCTCAGCAGATCATAGTACTGCCCGTGAACGTCACCTGGTGAAACAAACAGTATTTGAGTAAAAAAACCAATGTTATGTATTAAAGTATTGGCTGAGGGTGTGATTATCACACTGTGTTATGTGCATAACAAACGGTGAGACTTGCATAGAGGCATAACACCACCTGGCATTGTACAAAATTAACAACACTTCCAGCACTACTGACTGTGTATTATTTAACTAAACACTGTGCTGTTCTGGTGATACCTGCCTTGCGCAATTGCTGTTTTTGTGATAAAACATCTACACAAGTGTACTTTCTATAGGAACACAATTCTCACCTTACTGCAGACCTGGCCAGTTGCTAAAATCTGCCTGTTGTTCTAAATCAGTGTTTATTAAGTGGCAACAGCAACATACTGGCAAGCTTACTATAAAAGATTGTCATTTAAGTTCTGTAATTACATAATATGATCATGGTGATGCATTCTGGCTGTCTCTGAGATTTTCTAAATACTACACTGGACCACATTTGAGAATTCCCTCATCTCTAAAGAACAACTAAGCCTCACCACAAATCTTAAGAGGCGCCTCAAGTTCGAGCAGGATTGGCTGGCTGAGGAAGATCTCCCGGGATTTCAGACAGAGACCACGGATTTCATTCTCTGTCAACTGAACATTTTTACCAGGTCTGGAGCCTTTAACTGTGAGGAAAAGTGAGAATTTTTGAAACAACAGACAACAGTACATATGATGCTGCACAATTCTATTTCCCCTTACAGAGTAGACAATAAAATGACACCCTCAACTTTTTTTAAATAAGGAGAAAACACCTTAAAACAGAGCAAGTCTGTAATTGCATTAATAGTCTAATCATTATATCCACTACTTTAAAGTATGTATGAAATTTATAAAACTCATATTCAATGGCCATTTTATTGGCAAAACAGATATAAACAATCGTACTGCCAAAGTCATGGAACCGTTTGGATTATGTAACACATTTGTTTATTCTAAAGGCACTAATCTAAGAGTACAAACATTTGGGTATTATATGTACTTCAACACGGGAAAATATTTATTCAACATAATTTCGGAATTTTTTTGTACTAATTTCCGGAGTACTTTTAATCTGGGTTCACAATTTGGCCCAGGAGCAGAAAAGCAAGATCCAGTTTTGAAAACTGACATAGAAAACCTAGTCTCGAAAAATAGAGGGAACTGTAGCAACTCTTACCTTTGAAAATATTAAATGAAAGTGCAGTTACATTTAACAAACAAAGCGATTTAAATTCAATATTTGATGTATATACGTGGGAACACTGAACAGTGGGAAGTGCACTTTTGACCAAATATAAATAACTGACGGTCAGAAACACGCCCGATTCACATTCGTTATTTTGTTACCAACCAACAGATGAACTTAACCAGCGGCTGCGAACGTCAGCGGCTATCGTTGTCTAGCCTCTGTTAGTGAAGTTAGCTAAAATGGCTACCTCGATGGATGAATATAACGCGAAATGTTTGGTCTTACCTTCCAGCAGACGCTGTATAATGGAGTCGATGTTAAGTTTGTCCGCTTCTGCCATGCTATTTCGTTCTTCTGTTGGTATCTAAAAATCCCCAATAACTGAATACGTAAAAAAAATGTCAATACTAACTGACTACCGAGTTACCTTTAGCTCAACTAGTTCAGCGATTATCGGCTGTCGTTGGTCAGCTAGCTAGCTAACCTTGGGACAGAATCGGCAACCTCAAAATTTGAGGTTGGTTGATAAATTGTTAAAGATTTGATGGATGACATGTACTTAAAATTACAATAGTCGATCGTGTCCCATCAGATATCCGAAATCACCCTGAATATAGATATTTTCTTATGCCGACTCTGTTCCTGCCGTAGCTACTAGCACCATGCCATCGACAAAAAAGAGCCTACGAGCGTTAGCTCAAAGAGATGTTGAACGGAAGTAGCCGGACATTTCTCGAGTTCCTATTGGTGAGTTCTGCCAATAGGCGGCTTTGAAAGGGTCTTTTCTCGCTCGCTGGTTGGCTGTTTCTAATGCCTGTCTGTATTTACTTATCTCAAACCAGATTGGAAATGAGCAATATTTCACGGATATAGCTCACGTTTTGGTCGCGTAAACTTAGAGGGTTTATCAAACAGTGCGAGAGAAAGCGCATTCGCCAATATCTACCTCATTATTCATGTTTGTATCGCTTTGTATTCGTTGCACAGTAAAGCGACACCCACGGAAGTGACCAAGATAGGAAGAATTGACGACGTATTTTGGCATGACGCAATGTCCTAGCGCCTGGCAACCTGTGCTGAATGATTCATTCTGAAGTTCACAGATGGCTTAGCTAGTTTGATAGTTAATTGTGGGATCACCATGACTCTAATTCGGAATAACGCCAACCCATCTGTTTTATGATAGTAATATAGGTTCTTAGAAGTCAACGCACAAACATTCGACCATGAAGTTGATCCATAAAGATATTGAAAAAGATAATGCCGGGTGAGTGACTGGCGTTAGCTGATGCTAGCAAGCTAACCAGCATGCGATTTGTACATGTGTCAACTTTGGCACCGCTATGTTGGTATGTCTCCGTATTTTCGACGTCCATCTGTACCAGCTGGATGCGGAGAATTATTGTATAATAATACAACATGTAGCGTTGGTAGCACAATAAACGTTACAGCTAGTCTTAGTCACTATACAATAACAAACTTAAACTTTTAGCATTATTTGGCTAAATATTTTAATGACTGTTACAACTATGTCATAATCAAAACGAGTATCCGATTGCATTTCGAATAATGTCCGCTATCTAATTACTCTTTCCTGATCACAGTAATGTTAAAAAATAACAGACTGATCACGAACAGCCTAATGTGTGATTGTACTGTACGTATCTCTTCAGCCAGGTGACTCTGGTGCCAGAGGAGGCAGAAGATATGTGGCACACATACAACCTGCTGCAAGTGGGGGACAGCTTGAGAGCCTCCACTATCAGGTAGCCATATTCAAACTGTAAAAGTAATATGAAACTAAATTGAATGATCCTGGATAAAAATGTTGGTTTAGTGATTATGTTGCTGTACACAGCCTGGACACTGTCTTCTATATCTGTTTAATTTTATAGTCAGGTGATAAGGATTGAAGTCTGCCTATCTGTCTTTATATGCAGCTTTTTATTTATTTATTTGACCTTTATTTTACAAGGTAAAATCAACTTAGAACAGCTTCTAATTTTCAATGATGACCCCCTGTTTACTCTCCGTTTCTTTCTTGATCTTCCATTTTTCTCCTAACCTCCTGTGTGCTTTTCAGTGTGTCGTTTACTTTTTTCTTGAACATGTTAAGAACCACAAATAAGATGCATGTCCTTGCTCCCACAGAAAGGTGCAAACAGAATCCACTACTGGAAGTGTGGGCAGCTCCAGAGTTCGAACTACTTTGACTTTATGTGTCGAGGCTATTGACTTTGACTCCCAGGCCTGCCAGCTGAGAGTAAAGGGCACTAACATAGAGGAGAACCAGTATGTCAAGGTCTGAAATGTTTAAGTATTCTGCTAGTTGCTGCATTGTCATATCTGTAGTAGTTTCTGAGTTTTGTAGAAGTGCAGGAATAAAGGATACAAAGACATTAGAAGTACACTGTCAGCTGAAAGTTGGGACACATCTTCTCTTTCAGTGTCTTTTTGTTTTATAATTTTTGAGATTGTATTTTAACACTGAACAACTTGAGCATACAGTAGTGTTTGACATTTTTAGTAACTGCACTTGGGGACACATTTAACATGAGATTTTTTTCAGATTTTTTTACCTTCATTCCTTAAAGTTATGATGACCTGTCTTTTCTCTTTACCTTACTACTTCCTGCCATGGTATGGATTTGTACAGGAGTTGTAGTAGCATTAATAGGGCTATTGACTCTGTACCTACCATTCCTCTTTACAAGACTTCTGGTGGTCTAAAGCACATGAAGATGGCAAGAAATGGCATAAATTAACTCTTGACAAGGTACACCTGTGAACTGAATCTGATTAGAGAATGCCATGAGTATTCAAAGCTGCAATCAAAACTAATTATGGCTACTTTTGACAATCTAAAATATAAAATATGGTCTGACTTGTTAAACCCCTTTTTTGTTTGCTACATAATTCCATACCTGTTCTTTGACAGTTTGGATGTCTCTCGTATACAGGTCCTTCTCAAAAAATTAGCATATTGTGATAAAGTTCATTATTTTCTGTAATGTACTGATAAACATTA